>JZKD02S2089057.1:2170515-2214273 GCA_000966675.3 Picea glauca | reverse complement strand
TCCCCTCTCATCACTACTTATCATCCCGAGTCTGATGGGCAGACAGAGAGGATGAACCAAGTGATAGAAGATATACTATGTATGTGATGGAAAAACCATATAAATGAGAAGACTACATACACTTGGCAGAATTTGCCTACAACAATGGGTATCGAGCATCACTGAATATGAGCCAGTTTGAAGAACTTTATGGCAGAAAGTGAAACACACCAATAAACTGGGACAACCTAGCTAATAGGTAAATGGTTCGGCCAGAGTTTCTCAAGGAAATGGAAGAGAAAATGTTGAAAATTAAGAAGAATTTGAAGGTTGCCCAAGACAAGAAGAAAAGTTCTGCTGATAAGAACAGAACCCATAGGGAGTTTAAAGTAGGTGATCATGTTTTCTTGAAAATGAAAGAAAATAGAAGTTCCCTAAAGCTGGGAAACTGATCCAAGTTGGAAACCAGATATTGTGGGCCATTTGAAATAATAGAAAGGATTGGACTAGTTGCATATATTCTTTCACTGTCTGCATCCATGAATGTACATAATGTGGTTCATGTTTCATTTCTTAAGAAATATATACCTAATGTTAATCATGTTATCGATTGGAATGTGATTCAGGTGGAGCAAGAAGGCATCTTGCAAGTGCATTCGGTGCGCATATTGGACCAGAAAAGAAAATAGCTCTGGAATCAAGCCATAGGGATTGTAAAGGTCCAGTGGATATTGTATGATCCTGAGGACTTGACATGGGAGCATGAGGATTCTATGTGGGCAGAATACCCCCATATTTTTTAATATTTTGAAAAATCTTGTTGATACTGTGTATATAAGTTGCACTGAGGATAGTGAAAAAATAAGGGGAGCAGGTTGTAATACGCCAAGGATGAGCCCTAGTTGTTTTATGAATTTTAAACATGTTTTGTAGGCTGGTGAGCCACGAAATTATAAGCTGGTAGGATTATGTCTTAGTAGTCTAGAGAGCCTAGGTGTTAAAGGCTAGGAGCCTTTTTTGTACATGTAAATATTCATATTATTAATATAAAAGCATCAATGTGTGTAGATCGATCATGAAGAAAGAGTGATGGGGGACTAAGATCCACTTGGATGGTTAAGGGAGAGGGGGTTGAGAGGTTGGAAAGAGGGGATAAGACTAAGGGATTAAATCCCAGAGAGTAATAATTTATTATTATTATTTCAAAGATTGTTTAAAAGGATATGTTTTTATCATAAGTTCCTGGGGAAGGACAGGTGACTTCCAAAAGGAAAGGAACATGCTTCCTAAGAGACAGGTGTCATCTCAGGAACATGCAGAATTAATGGGGAATTCTTGTTATTGTGAGAGGGGTCACATGCACTCTTAGGCACCTGCTCACTCGCTCAGGCACTCACGCACGCATAGGGTGAAATCTCACTCACACATGGGGGGGTTCACACGCAGAGTTTGGCTCATGATTTCATCATTTTGGGCTATGTTAGACTAGTCTATGTGTCTCTCCTCACAAGTTCACTGATGCCCTCAGAAATCCCATTTCCATCCATTTATGCCATTGTTGAGCCTGTGACCATTTTCAACCTCTGTAATTTATTGAGTCATCCCTTTCCTTACCTGAATTACCTATTGTGGTCAAAGAAACAGGTTCTCAGGCCTGTGAGAAACTCTCTCTCCAACTGAGAGAGGTGGTTTTGGATTGAAGAAGAAGGTTATTAGTCCCATGAGAAACTCTCTCCAAGTGAGAAAGTGTGTTGAAGAGGTGAGTTCTCCTAGAAGGAGTCTCATAACTGCTACAGATCTCTGAGAATTCTGGTCTGACCTATTGTTGAAGCACAAGGTAAGGGAGGTGGAGCAGTTGGTGGACTCTGTGATAGTAAATGTTTATACTCCTGGGGTGGGACAGGAATGTGGGGAAGGAGAGTCTATGAGAAGTGGGTGTAAGTATCTCTTAGGAGAGAATCCTTCCTCTTAAACTATGTAACTTTATTATTGACCTTGCCTAACCTAGGAATCCCTTTACCGGTGGAGTTTAGTCCCGTATCAGGGGTGAACTACTTATGAGAATGATGAGAAGTGTGGTATAAGGCTAGGAGGTTCGTAGAAGTTCTGCACGTAGTTGGTGGTTTTTACTCCAGTTAAAAGATAAGTATCATTCCCATGCTTAATTATGTATGTTACATATGTCTGTGATTCTTGAATGTTATAATGTGTTCTTTTCCATGTAGGAATTACTGTCAATTCCATTTGAATATATATGATAGCAATAACTCTATCTTATTTGTTTTAAATTCATTATAAACCCATATTATATAGATATATGTATGTTCCTATGTGGCATTGGCTAACAGTGGTGTTGATGGTTGAGAACATTACATTTTGGTATCAGAGCTAGTTTATTGAAGACAAGGTATTTGGGTAGAATTTCCCAGTAGTGGTGTTGATGTCCGAGGACATTACAAAAACTTCCACTATTTTTACACCATTCCACCTCGTCCATGGGATTGAATCCATCGTCCTTATCGAGTATGAAATCCCCATGTTATGCACTTCCATTAAGCTATTACCCAACACTGCTCCGATAGAGAAGCGCCTACTGACCTTAGAGTCATTAGATGAAGATCATCAATCTTCATTATAGAACAATGAGGAAACTAAAATAAGTTCCAAATCCACCTTCGACTGCCATGTCAACCTTCGCTCATTCGGCAAAAGGGATATCGTGTTAGCCTACGATATCAATGATCACCCACGATACCCTCGTCCATCAGAAATTTAATTCATTATGGAATGGAACCTAAATCATTCAACACTGTGTCACTAAGGGAACATACATCATGGCCTCTCCAGAAAGCTACCCTCTCAAAGAAATTGTCAACGGGTTGTACCTAAATAAGTTTTATGCCTGAGCGTAGCCATTTTACCTTAGGTTTTTCTTTCTACACATTTGTAGAGTTTTTAGTCTTATTTTTTTCCACCATTCCCCATGTCTGATCAATCATCCTTATTATTGACAGATGCATCATCCATCAACCTACCACATCATTTACATTGATAGTGCCAGTAGTTGGACTTAGAATCCCACTTCGGCCACTTGTGCCCTGTATACCCACACACATATGCTACTCCTCTCATGTGGAATATGTTTGGGCTCAGACACCAAAAACCAAGTTGAATACAACATCATCATTGGTCTCCTCGCCAAGCCCAGTCACCACCACATTTGTCACCTTAGCGTTCTATTAGATTATCTTGTTGTCCTGCAACTCAACTATGTATATCATGTTCGCGATCCTTGCCTCATTCACAAATACCTGCAAGTTAGACTATTATCTCACAACTCTGATTCAATCACATTTACACATATTCCAAGACAATTTAATCAAATTGTATATAACATGGAAAACTTAGTATTAGACTGGCATTTATCACATTAAACATCATTTCATACATAAGCGTCATACATTTGTCACCAACACAGAGAAAATACATCATAAGAATAAAAACATAACACATGAAGATACAAATGATCCAAAAATGTATATCCATATATACATAATCATCAAAATGCCATCAACTGTTTACAAAAATACATATACATCGCTCATAGGCCAGTGATTCCCCCCCACCCCTATAGATAAAAAAATGTGTAACAACTACCCTATACAAAATGGGTTCTTGAGCCTATATATATACACAACCCAACACTCATGGTGGCCCCAGAGATCCCCCTCTAGGTCCTCTATCAACTGAAGGCACCCCACCAGCTGGAAGCCCTCCAAGACAACGAGGAAACCAACTAGTCATTGCTTCCCCCGCTACAGTTGTCCAACGGATCAAGGTCCTCCACTTTGTAAGTACACCTACGCATTACTCCAGGACCTCATCATCCTTGATATAGGCCCACATGACCTCAAGTACACCTTGCAACACCCACTTGAAATGACGGCACAGGTCCTCTAGTACCATCACCCTAGCCTTTGCCTACGACTCATGTCTTGGTCCAACACCAACAACATCTCATCTTCGCCTCTTTCCTTCCCTCGACTCTCCATGCAGTGGTTGCACTAGTCCTCGATGATACGGCTCCACGAACATCTCTTCCTCTCAGCCTCAGGGTCCCACATCTACAAAACAACACCAAAGATAGCATCAACATTCATATATACATATATAATCAAACGTTATCTATCAAAAGAACAAAAAAAACATACCTCTCTGATCCCAATCCTCCCTAGAGGGAAACATCATATCAGGGTCATGTAGGTAGTCCATACCAGCATATGGGTACCTCAGTATAACATGTGGCATCTGTCACCACATGCACACCACCATGGACATGAAGTAATGGCCACTCTCTCCACCCCCATGTCGGTTCAACACATGGTCCCATTGCATCAGTCATGACTCTCGTGGTCCCGCACGCTCTAGCAGAATCCTAGGGCGCAATAGACACACCCTCTCCAGAAACCAGGACACCATAATAGACCTAAAATATAAGTCACTTGAGTTGGATCTTCGAAGATAATTAACCTACCCCATCATCTTGGTGTGCAACATCAACCCTCAGGAAAAAAGGTCCCCATCAAGGACCCGATCCACTATCCTCAACTGAAGTGAAGAAGTACACATCCTCGACAATCGATAATGTCAATTGTTGTCCTCTCACTGTGAAGCACTACGAATCAGTGCTCCACATAGAAAACATATACTAAAGAAGGAAATCCTTTGACTGTATCAGCGGATAGTCAAAGAGATTGAGAACCACAAAGGATTCCAAGTGTCTCTGCACACCTGGATTCTCTCTCACCACCTCTCATAGATGGTCCTTGTCCTTCTCTCTCCATTGCACTAACATCGTAGTATGTGGAGTATGTTGATCACTTACATCCACATAGAAACTCTTGGTCAGCCTCATCATCCATAAAAAGCATAAAAAATTCAAAAATATCAAACCCTTATCCTTTCCTCCAATGTACAACCTTCAACTAGACAGTTGCGTGCCTGTTCTTTGCACAATTATGCACTCATGCGCATCTATAGAAACAACAGTCATGCATCAATGTACAACTATCACCCATATAGGTGTGCACATATGCATACCTGTTCTCTTCATATCTATGCACTAATTCGCAATTGTCTGAGAAATCATTGTGCATCATGTGTATCTATCAATCAAACAGGTTTTCATCCCATGCGTGCATGTTTTTCCCTCCACCGCACCCACATGCATGGTTGTCTCCAGCACAACCACACACTATGCATGGGGAAAGGGATTATACCCGTGCATATGCATGCGGGTATTCCTCCTTCTCCCATGCATTGGTAGGACACTACCGAAAAAACACCCCTGTATGGCCCTCCATACACACCCTACCTACATTCTAAAAATTTCATATGATGCAGGAGGATAGGACCACTAACCTATCTCTTGCTAATCAAATATTAGCCGACTCACACTCTAGTAATCTCCAAATCCCCTCAAAATAATCTCGTCAATTTAGCTACATCGATGGATACACTGAGACCATATTGGGCTTGGGGATCAACCATATGACCGATTGCCCCTACCTCGATTGGTATCCCTCGGTTCGGATCGCCCATGCCAAGCACTAGCCACCACAAAATGAGGTGGCATTTTGGGCCCACCAGCCATATATAGTCTTTTTTTCCAAACTTCCACACTCAGTTACAGGAGCCCAGAGCCTTCATTTTTTGATTCGTTCTTAGTCAGGGGATCCTAGTCCTACCATCCACACATTCAAATTCCCTAGGCCATCATCTGAATTTGGCCCCGAAGGAGCATTTTTATCACATCACGTTTGGGTACACATGTTCGTGTTCAAATTTTATCAAAAAGTTGTTATGTGTTCTTTATCATCAAACATTGTTCACGTCAAGTATTTTGTTTGCATGTGTATAGGTACCTATTCAACAAAGGGATGCAACCCCTTTAGGTATATGTTTGAAAATGGAATGTAATTATTCCCCCTATAAACAAGTTGCATCTCCCAGTCACGCCCTCTAACCTTTACCTTTAGGGTCCTTACATATGACTCTGGAGTACCATCACCTCTGCTGCATTTTGGTACTGTCACCTGGTAGCACTCTCCCCAACATGAGTTTTCCCATTCATAGTTCCCCTTTGCCACTTGACATTCATGTTGATTTCACACCCTAGGGATGGGAGTCTCGATAGTCTTATGTACTTCTGATAATGAACCCCATATTTCTTCTCATCATATTGCTAGCTTTCCCAATGGATTCCCAGGTCATATCATCTCAGTTCTATTTGACTGCACCCTTGCAGTTTCATTAGACCTCCATCTCATCCACCATCAATTTTCCCATCTGTAGATTGTCCTCCATTCATTTACCCCATACAGAAACCCACCCATGGGGCCCCCACCATCCATCAGCTCTCATTCGCAACTTGTGCCCTAAAAGGCCAAGCCACCTTTCATTGGGGAACCCATTTCTGTATCTCTATACTCAACCCAAATTATTCTTTATTTATTTGGTAATTTTAAAAAGCCTTTGTTTCCATCATTTACTTATCCTTATGTCATTACCCTTGATGACCTTTGTTTCCTTGGAAATGCAACCCATGTCATACTTTTTTGGGGAATCCACTCTTTTTTCATTTCAACATCATTCACGAACCCTAAGTATCCAAATTCCATGTACCCATGATCTCTAAGTTTGTCCACTTTGTTAGCCTCTAGCACAGTTTAACCACATATATAGTTGTCCCCCTGACACTAGATACAGTTTTATGGTTGCTACCAATAATCCTTCAAAATTCCCCAACCAAGGGAAGTCTAGATTCTTACTGCATATTGACTTCGTTCATGTTACATGTTAGTACCTGATGTCATCTCAGTGGATTTCATGAAGCCCTTTGATTCTTGGAGTCGCGTCTCCCTTTCTTTCGATATCAACATAGTTTCCAGAAGGGAAGCATTATCTTGACTCTCATTACCTTCACAATGATGAGTCTCGGATGACACAGAGAGAATCATAATTGCTCTTTGATTCTGTAGACCCCCATAACATTCCACTTCAACAAACTCTCATTATATAGTGGGTCTTACTATGAAACTATTGTAGTTGTTTCATACCAGCCACATACCTCTGAATTTGTTAGGACATCAATTCCTATGAGTCATTGACACTTTTTATAGTTGTCCTTGCCTCACTTCAGAGTATTTTCACCATTAATAACTATCATTTGTTGTTATCAACGGGCCTTGATGGAACTGCAGTTATCTACATCAACATCCATCGTCAATTACAGTCTCACATTTTGGTTACATGACACGAGCATGGGGCATGCCTGCCTCGTTTGTACACAAATTTTATTTTTCTCCCTAGAGAAAGTTTTGGGTCCCACATTTTTCCCTCTCCCTCTAGTGGATCGCTCTTAAAATTCCTCTCTTCACTCCTTATTACAATGGCACTATCAGTAAAAGAAACATTGATGTATTTCAACTATATGTATGCTCCTAACCTCACACATCAAGGGGCATATGTTATCACTGAAAAATTGTCTGCAACATTGCACACAAATCGTTAAGGAAACACATCAATGCCATCAACAATTAGAACATTTATAGTACTGAAACAAATTCAAAAGGAAAAAAAACTATACAATTGGGTCAAAAAATTGACATGCACAAATTCACGAAAGGAAGTGTGTGCACAGTGCACAATGTGCACAGGACAACAAATCCCTCATCACGCACAATGTTCCAAGTGAACGACTATCTACAAGAAAAGTCATGCACTTCTATGAATGACACATTTATGGATCTTGTCGGCCCCTCAACAACTTATGGACCAACCCCCAACATGATTTGACCCTCATATCTTAGTGAAATCTGAATGGGGGGTTGGTCAAGGTATAGAGGGTGCCCTAAAAGGCCCCTTGTTCACACTATGAACCAATTAAAATTTTCCATGTATGAATTCTATAAATAAGAGCCATGGGTTCTCATGGATTCATATACAAACATATCAAGGATGTTGCTCATTGTAACAAACAACTATCCGTGCTACTCTACAGAACATTCAACCAATAGATGTCGATACAACAATTGTATGGTATTGGTAGTGACGAGGAAGTTCATCCGTCATGATATCATGGATATCCATGGTTAGTACCTCTAGGTTCTACTCAATCTCCTCAAGATCTAGGAAACAACTCCTCGACCCACCACATCACCTATGTCTCCTCACCTTTTAATGGGAGATGATCCTGAAGGATGATAAGATGACACATCTGCATTATTGAGAGAACTTGATTAGTCTTGGATAAATGAAAAAAAAACATTTTATATAATTAAAATATCAAAAACATCATATAATGAAAATTTCCTTCTTACTTATGTCTCCCAATTGAGATCCCTTTGGAAGGTCTAAGTGAGGATCCCCATGGAATTTCGTCCCACCGTAAGCATAATCCTCCACCATGATTAGCTGATCTCTCAGCCACTGGAAGAAATATTCATCACACTTGACGATAGACACACCACCGTGACAAGCTATCAAATCCACCCATATTTTCATATGTGGATCTTGTGGAGCAGGTATACCAAACTCCACCTGTATATGTAAGACAAGGACCCTTTCTACGAATAAGGAAATAGAAATGGATCCATAACCAAACTGTTTCAATTGACCATTCTGAGACTTTGTAATTTTCCTTTTCATGTTCTTTAAGACACCCTCGCACCAATTGAAGACACAGGGCCCCATACACTCTATGGCATACTGAAAGTGGCTTTGCAAATCCATGTGGGGATTTGTAGTCCCTTCCATAATGGTGATAGAATATAGGATGGTTATGAATGGTAAATCTCGAACATCCCTAATGGAAACCTTACCACTATGTGTTTTTGTACCTGGCATGCAATGGTGTGAAACATAGTAATCCATGGGTTCTCCCCCACCCCTTCTTCCTGAGAGTGATACCGAAGAGCATCGTTGAGATAAACCCGTCAGAAAGAAAAAAATCATCTATATCCAAGGTGAGTGTATGTACACCCACATGAAAGGCTTGTTTATTTAGATCCCTACATGTGGATTAGATACTCCAGCAATCTCAGTTGGTCTCTCATGCCTAGAATTTTGAAGAACTTGAGTAAACCACACTCTCGAAGTGCCATGAAAGTTCCTGGGTCATTCTCAGTAAAATAGTATTCTTCCTCATGCTCTCGTTCCCTCTAATAGAACATTTTGACCAAGTAAAACCTGGCAAGTGACATCAAAAGATGATTAGAGTCATAAAAATTCAATTCTTTCAATTTTTCCTAACTCATTTTTTCTTTTCAAAAATTGAGTTCTAGTCATCACATGGATTTGCTTTTACATAGAGAGACATCGTCCCACCCTAGCTTTGAATCCCTTGCGACAATTTTGGATCATCAAAGTTCATGAGACTGTGAGCCTGCAACAATCTCAAAGCGAAGTGACCTCCAAAAAATCGACCTAAACTCAAATTTAAACCAATAAAAATGAAATTTTAAACCATGAAAAGAGAAAGGGGCAATATATCACCTTTTTTACAGAAGCGGTTTGTGAAATGGTCCACCGGGCGCTCTAGAATCAATGCTTGAAATTTGGAAGAAAAAGAGGGTTTGGGTACTATTTGGGTGAAATTGCAAAATTAAATGGTAAATCGGTTTTTTTGACCTATTTTATTGCTTTTTAACAAATTTAGTGCAAAATTAAATTATTTTTTATATTTTACCCATGCTCTAAAGCCTAACCAAATTTGCAAAGTGTTTTCTATTACATATTGAAATATCTAAGGACGAGACATTTGACAGGGATCCACCATTTTTTGTTGTTTTTGTGTGTTTTTCATATGTACAAATTATTTTATTTTTTTTTAGGAAAAACTTCGAGCACAGTCTTAATTCTTTCTCACACTCGTGAAACTATTAGAATGCAATCGAGTAACTTTTTATTTTTTTTTCAAACTCAGATTGGTAATACGAAAAATGAATCCCATGGAGTATCCTTTAAGCTCTTTTCAAGCTCCCTAAACACTAAAAGATAGCCGAGTGACCTTGTTATTTTCATTCTCGTAAAAGTATTTGAAGAAAATGTTTGATGAGTGGTATATTATCTCTTTTTTGGTCTCGTCAGACTAACTTATGAAAAAGGACATTATGGATTTCTCTTTAAGTGTTTTTCAAACTCTCTAGTCATGAAAAACCCCTGAGTTTTCTTTCTTTGGACTCATAAAACAATCATCTAAAGGCCCCAATGGGAGCTAACCACTCCTTTTTAGGGTTCATTAAACATACTCTGAGGGACTCGTCCAAAGAAGGAGCTTACATTACAATCATATGTTATCCTCTTCAATCTTGCGTAAAATCAAAGAGGTACTCTCTATAAATGGTTGGGGGAAATTGGGAAAGAAATGTGTATCTGTATCTTTTTTAGTGGAAGTAAAGGCGCTCTTGAATATGACACCCCCCTTCATCACTGTATTTGGGTTGGGAAATCCATTTGTCTCTCATTTGACCATCCAAAAATTCATATGTTAGGTCCTCCTTGAGTCAATGTTGCCAAGACAATTGTCGTATCATTCATATGTTAAAGACAAGTCCAACCTAAACAAGCCTTCTATTGAGTCATCCATTTGCAGTTATAGAGTTTCTACCATGTCAACCTTCTTTGAGTGAGTTTCAAATCACTTCATACTCTGATATACTTCAAATCTGTTACATATTTCATGTTATTGATGGGGGATATACTTCAAATCTGTTACCTATGATTATTCTTTTCTTTTCGACTTCAAATCATTATCTGAGAACAAGAATTAGAAATCACATTATTACCTTGGAGCCAACCTGCCTCAATGGAAGTTCTATTCACTTCCAATAGTGGGTTCACATAATTGGCCCCTGATTGGAAGATTCCATTGAGTGTTCAACTTCAAATCATTCATTCACATTCGTTGGATTGTACTAGAGTACCTTTGGATGCATTGACATCAATGGTGATTTCCCTCACACTTGTTATCAGTTTTCATTAATGATCGATAATCAAGTGGTTTCTACCATGTTTGAATTCAAAACCTATAATCACATGGCTAGATTCGTACTCATAAACAATGGAAATGAATACCCTGCATCTCATCATATTGGTCCAGGTTGCGAAGGATTGTTCATAAGTTTGTACTGACACATAGATCCATTGTGTATGTCTTGTGGCTATGTCCAAATTTAAATTCTTTAAAGAGCATAGATTGATAATGTATTTCTCATGGCTATGTTGAATCATGATGACAAGGATACACAGTGTATGTTTTGTGGCCATGAATCACTTGAAACTTATGATTAGAATCACTTGCAGTATGAGTATGGGAATTCCTACCTCAGAAGATGGTATATTATTATGAAAATGCTTAATTGTTTGCAGGTTCCCGACTGATGCGCTCCTTGTTTTTGACACAAACATTCTACAAAGTATTTCAGTTTTCAGAGGTTATAACTTCATACATTGGGGAGAATTCTATTACACATTATTATGGTCACCCCAATGATCAACTAATGACATGTGCATAACTCACTTCCATGTTCCCTGAAAACACTAAAAGAGACTTTCTCCATGAGAAAAGTGGTTTACCTTTTCTTACTTAAAAATTGTGACAAGGGAGATCATCACACCCTTCTCTATACTTTGGGTGCAATGATTCTTGATCATCACACACTGCACCAAAGTTGGACTACTATGTTTTTCGCAGGTTGCCTGTGCATAGGGTGCAATGATGATTAAACAAGGGAAAAGTCAAAATTCACGAATGTTCTAGAAGGAAATATTCTAGAAGATGAGGTGGCCTCCGATCGGTTTGGATCTTACTCGCTTCTCTAATTTAGTGGGATCATCCTAATCTCCTCATCCATCCATATTTCACCCTATATAAAGAGGGATCTCTTTTGGAAAAGGATAAGGTTTTCAAAGGCTTGCATATGCATGAAGATTTCAGCTATAGATTATACTTGACATTGCTTTTATTTATCTCTCTAAGTCAGATGGTGGATCTTCTTCATCAAAGGAATTGGACCAAAGGTGTGTGTGTTGGAGAAAAGATCCACTGAAAGAGACCTTGCAACATCAAGGCATGGGTTGTATTCTCCACTTTCCATTTTAATATAATACAACAATACATTTCTTCCATATAAATGTGTCTTGAATTTTATTGTATAACTCCTTGATCATATACATAGAATTGATTGGAATATATATATTTTTGTTCTATCTCTTTGTTGGTTTGTGCTTCTTAAATAGGTTCACCATCCTGCAAATACAAATTTGGAGCGACGATGACAACACTAGTGAGAATCAAGCATCATTTAAAAGGTATGCCACTTGTCCCTCTATGAACTAGTTTATATGACAATGAATTCTATGTATAAGATCAAGGAGTTATATAATAAAAGTCAAGACACCTTCATAGGGAAGAAATGTATTGTTGTACTATATTAAAATGGAAAGTGGAGAATAAAACCCATGCCTTGATGTTGCAAGATCCCTTTCAATGGCTCTTTTCTCCAACACACAAACCTTTTCTCCAATGCCTTTGATGAAGAAGATCCACCATCTGACTTAGAGAGCTAAGGAAAAACTATCGCAAGTATAATCTATAGCAGAAATCTTCATGCATATGCAAGCCTTTCCAAACCTTATCCTTTTCCATAAGATATCCTTCTTTATATAGGGTGAAAGAGGGATGGATGAGGATATTAGGATGACCCAACTAAATCAAAGAAGTGAGTAATATCAAAACCGATCGGAGGCCACCTCATCTTCTAGAAGATTCCCTTCTAGAACATTCGTGAATTTTAACTTTTCCCTTGTTTAAGCATCTTTGCAGCTTATGCACAGGCAGCCTCATATTTGGTGTAGCATGTGACAATCAAGCAGCATCATACCCCAATTATAGAGAAGGGCGCGAAGATCTCCCTTGTCATAGTTTTTAAGGAAGAAAAGGAAAACCACTTTTCTCATGGAGAAAGTCTCTTTTAGTGTTTCCAGGGAACATGGAAGTGAGCTATTCATATGTTGTTAGTTTATCGCTTAGGTGAACAAAATAATGTGTAACACTAGTATTGGGCATTATTCCTCCCAATATTCGCCCTTATCATCATCTCTTTTCCAAGAAAAATGAAATTGAGAAATTTTTTCAAGAATTGATAAAAGAGTGTGTTATCCATCCTAGTACCAAACCCTATTCTTATCCTTTAGTCATGGTAATAAATTAAGAACGAACTTAGCACATGTGTCATTTTTTCACGCCCTCAACATACTCACAATAAAATAGAAATTTTGCATTCGACCATTGATGACCTTTTGGATGATTTGATTGGGGCTTAGTACTTTAACAAACTTGATATTCATTCTGGCTACCACCAGATATGTATGAAAGAGGAATACATTCCCATGACTACATTTAAAAATATTGAGGGTCACTATGAGTTTTTTCTCCTGCCCTTTCGCCTATGTAATTCCCCATCCACTTTTCAAATACTCATGAATCATGTTGTTTGTCTTTCCCTTTGTCATTTTGTCTTAGTTTTCTTTGATGATATTCTGATTTTCAGAAAGAGTTGGAAATCCCATATCATCCATGTGGATAAAGTTATACATATATATTCTAAGAACAAATGTTTTCTCAAATGGTCTAAATGTGGTTTTTGTGCCTTTGAAGTTGAGTACCTGGGTCATATTGTCAGAAAGGATGGTGTATGGGTGGATCCTAATAATATTGAAGATATGACGGATTATCCTCACCTTAAAAATCTTAAAATATTGCATGGTTTCCTTGATTTAATGGGATATTATCTCAAGTTTGTTCAAAACTATGCCAAAATTGCAACTCTTCTCATTGTTCTCCTTAAAAATAATCATTTTAGTTGGACTCCCACAACTGATAAAAAAATCCACACCTTGAAATATCTTGTGTGCATGAATCATGACCTAGCACTACCAAAATTCACCAAGACATTTTTCCTATACTGTGATGATGAAGAGAAAGGAATTGGGGCAGTCCTCATGCAATATGGACAACATTTGGCTTTCACTAGAAAACAAATTTCAAAGAGATGCTTGGGACAATAACCCTATGCAAAGGAAATTTTGGCTATTATGCATGTAGTGGATATTTGGTGTCCTTATCTATTGGGGAAATGATTCCAAATTAAAACTTATCATTGAAACCTCAAGTATTTTTTGGAACAAAGAATTTCATCTCCAAAGAAACAATAATGGATGACCAAGATCATTGTATATGATTATGAGATCATTTAAAAGAAGGAAAAAAAAAATACGGTTGTTGATGCTCTTTTTAATAAAATTTATTAAATTACTGTAACATATAGTCACGTACAATTATTTAATAGATGTGACTTTACTCTCTTGTGTGTATTTATACATGTTTATGTAATCATAATAACCATCACAACAATGACTTAAATATTATATATTGAATATAAGTGTTATGTTTACATTTTCAGCTTCTAATTGGTATCAGAGTGTTGCATCCTTCCACATGATATATACTCAATCACAACATCCATTCCCCAACTACGTCTCTCCATGATAACCAATATTCCATTTCCTCACGTTCTCGTCCATGATTCCATTTCCCACACATCCCTCATCCTTTTTCCATTCCCACGACCTCCATTCCTCCAATTTTCTATGCCCATGACCTACATCTAATCCTGTTTCCATTTCCACCAAGTGCCTCTCCCATTTCCCTGCATTCCCAATATCTCTACCCATATCTTCTCATCCATTTCCTCGTGTTCTTAGTCTCGCGATATGTCCTATTCCTCTAGTTACTATACCCATTCGCCCCATTCTGCCACATCCAAGGTATACATTTCAAAACCCATGTATCACATGATTTATTCCCTTATTACCATTCTAAATTTCCCTCATAAATTATTACCCTCAACCCCTTATTCCACAATCTCTTTGTTGATTTCTCAACACACCCTAAAATTTTTTAAATTTTTGGCTACCACTATTTTTTTTCCATTTACATTGTTCTAATTGATATTTTTACATAAGTTTCATCTTAAATATTTTTTTGAGACTCTTCATTATTCATATGGTTTGATTTGCATATATAAATACATAAATTCTTCAATAAATCCATGCTAAAGGTAATGTTCTTCGATACCCGACGATTGTTTCTTTGAAACATAGATGTCGATCAATGTTGGATGTCGGTCAATTCAATATATGTGTCAATAGTGTGGAAACGTCTCGAGAATGTCGATGCTTATTAACGTATAACATCATCCATTTAAAATACCAGTTGTGGACGGAAGTTTCTTTCTCGTGAAAGTGATGATGTTGATAAACATCGGGCATTTTCAAGGTTAGTTGACAAAACAACCATTGTTAATTCTAAGAGGTGGTGTTGATGCCCGATTAAGATCGAAAAGAGGCACCCAGGGCTGAACATGGAAGAATGTGTTGAAAATGAGATTAACGTCAAATGCATATGGATATAGGTATCGATCTATCAAGAAGGAAACCAAAACATATGCTCTAATGTTCACCCTCCAACCTACCAAGTCTCGATCAATACTCACCAATAATAAATTTTATTTGTTCGATGGGTTTTTTCGAATATATCTGAATTCATCAAGACCATCCATCTATAGATATTTGTTTCATGCACATTCCTGTGTGTCCCACTGATCAATAGATTCCACGATGATATATTGATGCAATCATATGTCCAAAATATTTGTGCTATCATCTCTATAGAATTGATGAATTTAGACATGAACTGGTCCCAAAAAAATCCTTAAGTAGTTCAAGTACCTCACTCCGGATCTCAAATATGCACCAATTGAAAATCGTTTGAAATCATTGATGCATCATTTCAATGTCTCTTCATGCCACTTATTTGCACCTATATTTTACTCTGATAACCCACGTAGACAATAGATGGAATTACTGAAAATATACATAGGATTTCTTGTACTAAAATGTAATGATTTTGGGTGTGAAGACTCACTGTTATTTATTCGAATGTATTGAAATTGTTTCATAACTTGCACATAATTTTATTTTTTTTATTAACAAATCACGATTGATCCTATTCCTCTTACACACTTATTTGTGTTGTGTTTATCACGAGTCTCTAGACTGGTAGGTATTTCGACTCAGAAAAATCATCGTGTGCAAGGTGTTTACCCTAATTGTCTCAGAAGTTGTGTGATTTATTGAGTACTGATTTAAACTATTGCATGTGTAGGAAATATGTTTCTCATATGACCAATGACTCATTGGTCACCAAAGACCCCTAAAGGAGAAACTGAGAAAATCAGAGAAGCATCCAAGTCGACTGCTAAGAAGTTGGGGTTTTCCCCAAAAGTGGAGCTAGTGATCAGAATGTCACAAAAAAGTCCAACAAACTCACCTCTACTCTTCAAAGATACAAATAATAATACATCACCCAAAGTAATACTGCCTTCCTAGCTTGATTTATACAACAAAATCCAGTATGAAGATCTCCCAGAGTTTACACCTCATAACGCCCTCAAGATGAGGAAATTAGATGACCAGCTCTTCCAAAACATCAATCAATATTCATTGTACATGGTTGTGGCCAAGACACCCATCCTCCCATGTATTGATCTCTTAGAGATGATCATTCATAATTTCAATGCCAAGAAATTTCTGCTACATAACAAAGATCAGGAATGTATAGGTGTGTTCTTATCAACATAGGTAAGTGTTAGAGAATAATACTAAATTCCCTTGGTGTATTACTTGTCCTATGCACCTGGACCTTGGTTAATGCATCCTTATGCATTTTTCCTCACTTTATTTGAATTTCTAGAGAGGATAGGAGACACTCTCCTTGTTTTTAGGGAGTTTTCCTTAAATTTAGGGATATTGACATGGATTTAATCTTGATTTATTTAATTATAAATCCACTTAGTGAATCATTTCCAACCTACATGCATATTTTAAACACCTAAAGTAAAGAGATCTCACTTCCTCCTTAAATCAAGGAAATTGTCCCTTGATTTTAGGGATTTACCCCCTGTCTTTAGTAAACTTTACATGTTTAGATAATCAGTTAGTAAAATCACACTTTTCAACCTATCATACTCATTCTAGTTGTGGGTTATCTAGTTTATAGGTTTAGGCATGTGCTTTAGCCATTATTACACTGCTTTTAGTGGAAGTTGCTATTATTAATGACAAGATCAATTCATCTCTACATATTGGATTGATCTCATTGTAATTTCGAATTATTGTGAATAAATTCATTCTTGTGGAGTAAATTATTATCCATCGCTTTCCTCTCTTTTTATTTTCAAATTCATTGGATTAGTATTATTCTTCTCATTGAATTCTAGATCTCTCGGGTCTCAAAATTTTGCATGGTATCAGAGCCTCATGGAATCTGAGGGAGAGGTATACTAGTTTTATTTTCAGGTGAAAGATCATCAAAGGAGGAAAACAAATCAATGGATCAACACCTTTAGGCTAAGCATGTTTTCCTAATTCCATTCAACTAATTTGAATGGAAATTCAATATCACCCTTGCTCTCTAAAGCAAAGGTATCTACTAGATAATAATGGGTACGAAAGTTGAGCCAATGAATGTTGTGGAAAATGTGAAGTATTTCAATAAAATGAATGAATCCTTTGGGATGATGTCTCTCCATATCAAGAGACTTGATGTTCCATTTCGACACCACTTCATCCCCCTATAGGGTCTGGACCAAGTTCGAAGAGTTGTTCGATAAACATGATGAACTTCAAGCCTACAGTTTGGATACCAAGCTCACAGGTTTGAATCCGTCAAATTTTGATTCTTTGTAAGATTATTTTACAAAATTAAAATCTCTTTTATTTTAGATTAAATATTTCAAAGTAGTGAAAAAGATGATCAAATTATCCTTTCCATTCTCTCAAAACTAGGTCCCAATTATTCAGTTTTTGTTTCCTCATTTCATGCTTCAAAATTAATAACTCTGAAGTTGAAAATGACCTCTTTAGATAATTTTGTTGAGGAAATAAATCAAGAGAAGGAAAAATTATTTTTCATGGGCTCCATAAATGGTTCCATATATCATTCTCTTGCAGCAAATGAAGCAAGCAAACCAATTTTCAAAGATCAGAAAAAGGGGAAAGGAGAAAACCTTGAGGCTAATAAGGAAAAGTTCTTGAAACCGACAGATGAATATTCTTCAGATCACAAAGGGAATAAGAAAAAGGAAATATACAAATTCATCTATTCTCAAAAAGGTTATCATCCTGAATATTCTTTTATGAGTAAAAATATATATGAGATGGCGAAGATGCTACAACAAAACAATCTGATGGTCCAAGCAAATGAAAGGAAGAAGGATGAAGAAAAACCAATCGAAGGAAGACGAAAAAGTCATTATGGTAATTCTTTGATGGATTTCACATCCTCCCCATCCACTTGGATCCTTGATTCATTTCATATGGCTTCAAATAAAGAATCATTCTCATCCATCGAAGAGTGCACAAGAACTTCTATTCTCATGGGAGATGACACACCGATTGAGGTATGTGGTAAAGACATAGCTTCTTTGGAAGGGGGATATTTGGATAATGTGATGCATGTCCCCTTTTTTTCCATGAAATTTATTTCCATACATCAAATCACACATTTAGGTTCCAGAAAAAAGTTTGAATTCTATCTAGATTTAGTGGATATTTCAGACTTAAAAATAGGGTCTCGAGTAGCTCACGATGTAGAAAATGATCACTCTCGGTTGTATTCCTTCTCTAATTTCATTCCCAAATATGTATGTATAGCATGTTTTAATCATACTAATGAAGAGAGAAGGTTATGGTATGAGATATTTTAGCATATTAATTACAGGTACTTGTATCAACTCAACAAAGAAAACATGGTAACCAGTTTGCCTCAAATCAAATTTTCCAATGGGATCTTTGAGGGATGGATTCTTGGTAAGCATCCTGAGAAAAACATTGACAATAGACAATAATGGAGGGAATCCTCACCTCTTCAGTTGATTCATACTGATGTCATGGGACCCTTCCCCAAGCCTTCAATTAGAAAATATCAATATGTAATCACCTCTATCGGTGACCACTTTGGCTTCACATGTGTGTATTTTTTGACATTGAAATCTCAAGTTTTTCAATATTTTAAAGAATTTAAAGAACTCATTGAAAATCAGTCTGAGGGAAGGATTGATATACTTCATAGTTATAATGGAGGTGAGTATGTTAAAAAATATATTCATTAACTTTGTTCTGAATCAGGCATTGAGATCCAACACACAATTCCATACACACTATAGTAGAACGGTATTGTCGAGAGAAAGAACCAGACACTAAAAGATATGGAAAATTGCATTCTATAGTCGAAATAATTGGCTCCAAATATATGGGATGAAGCCATAAATTGTGACGCATACATTCATAACTTTTTTCCTCACAAATCATTGAAGGGAATCATTCCTTTTGAAGCATGATGTGGTAAGAAACCAAAATTCTCTCATTTCACAATTTTTGGTTGTCATGCATGGGCCCATATTCCATCTAATAAACGAAGGGAACTAGAGCCTCAGAGTGTTGAATGCATATTTTTTGGATACCCTAAATGTGTCAAGGTTATAGGATGCTACAAGATTCTACTGATTCACTTTTCATTGAGCGAAGTGTGAAGTTAGAAGAGGGTCCACTACATGTAGTTTCAGATCATCCTGTCGAGGATTTTTTTGATGAAACAGTTGAAGAGGGTTTTTATGCTCATTCGAGAACTTCATATAATGATGATGATAACGTGTTTGGATCATTTTCATAGGTCTATGATCAGTTCATGTATGATTGATCTGAAAATGGAATGAATATGTTTCCAATAGATTTTAAAAATGAAGAAGACTTATCTCTTAAAATTGCAAGTTGACGCAGACCGCACCCTCTGCCTCGACAGAGACCTCTGCACTGACCTCTCGGTCTTAAGGATGGCTCAGAGTTCACCCTTGATACGAAGTGGCTCCTTCGATTCTCCCCTCGAATATTTATTTGAAATTGACCCACGGGTATTTTTCGACACCTCATAGCCTTTAGGCCCGGTTCTTTCTTCGTTCCCAACAGAAAGTCATAATCAGGTTTCGGGGGTTTCCAATCCCCGATGCCACAAACCCCAACTTCCTCAAATTCCCGATCTCCGATATCCTGATGCGCTCCCTTTTTTCTTTAGGCCCTCCTAGCTATGCCCCTAGTCCATACAACCTCCTCCTTATATGACCACAACCATACTTTTTATCGGGATTCAGGGTTTCAAAGGTTGAAATGTATCAAACCTCTTGTCCACGGAATCCCTGATTTCCTGATTCCTGATGCAACGTCACTAGGATGCCCTTTCGTTGTAAACACAATCAATGGCTATGATTGGTCACTAAAATCAATGGCTCCAGATCTCCCTCGGGGTTTCGCGACTTCAAATGCCGAAGTGATTTTACCTCCTCTTTCCCTGATCTCTCGAAAGTCGATTCCCCGATATGACTCCTCTTCAGGATTTTCTCTTAAAGTTGAGATTGATACCACGCATCCTCAAAGATAGACGGTCCTCACCACTTCGGGGTTTTCACTGTGGAAATTTCCAATGCCCCACTATGACGAGATGAAATCAACTGGGTCCCACATGGAGCTTTCCTCTTTTCAAAAAATCAGACTTCGCGATTCCAAGTTGCAAGTCCTCCTTGTCTCCCTGACTCGTGAAATTCTGATCCCCGACTTCCCTCAGATTTATGACACGTGTCCCAAGCTGATGGATGGTTCATATCAACCCTCGGGTTTCACTAATTATATAAAACCAATCCACTTACCTATGTGAGTCCCGATGACCGAAATGCCGATGGGGCTTCCGAATGCATCAACGTGTACCGACTGATGGACGGTGTCGATCCTTTACGGGGTTTCCAACATGGATTTTCCCCGATCACTTGCTCACAGGATTTCCAATTTCGTGGATGTCAAAATCTCGATGGCTACCCTCTTGTCAGATATTTCCTCCTCCTGTTCACGAAGCTTAAACTATGTGCAACTCTCGTTCAATCCAACGACTAATGGGTATTATATATGAAGATCCTACAGTCCACAATCTCCTGATCTTGGAATCTGGATGCAACCGTAACCTCCTCGCTCCTCGCTCCTCTAGTAGATATAACGGCTGGTGGGATTTCGCTAATCCTCCCCGTAGATTTCTCACCATCGATCTCTTCCCTTTGATGATTTCTACTAAGGAAACCAAGGACTCTTCCCTGGACTTATCTGCTTGTGCTACAAACTTCCTATGCTCCTCAATGTTTTCAAAATCCTTACTCCTCCTGAGCTTCTCACGACTTCGAGCCTCAAAGAGGATCTTTGCACGCACTCCTTGCTGCAACTTCCAAACACGTCTAAGTGTTGAATTCCTCAGACCCTGTGCACTCCTGCAACAACCACCTTTTAATTCCTTCTCAGGTTCGCAACCTTGAACTTCACTTGGCCTACACACTTCTTGCACGGCTCCTGTGCCCAACTACACTTCTAGGGAAATGAGAACAAATGCTACTTATCTGAACCCTCTGTCAATGCACTCCTTGCGGACACTTCAACTGCACTCCTTGTAGGAATTCTTGCTCAGATAGAGAAATAATTAAAACTCATTTCCTCTTCCTTTCACATTTCAACTTAGAACATGAAATCATATACACAACATATCAAAGCAAATGTATAACAGAAAGAAAATATTCATGAGCATAACATCAATACACAGAGAACAACACAAACCATGAATTTTAATCAAATCTTTCTATTAATCCAAATATTTGTACATGGGTGTTCTTACACAGCTCTCTGCATGCTCTTGTTCTTCCTTCTCCTTGATAATGATACAATGCACAATGAGGGTGTCTATATCCCGTTTCCCTCTTGTGCTCTCAAACAGTCTAATCTAGAATTAAATTCTATCTATTTGCATTAACTACTATAAATGCCTCCTACCTACTAAGGATGAGAGCGAGTTGCTCAAGGCCCGATTACATTACACAAGTGTGTCTCTTCTTAAATGACTTTATTTAACATGGCACATCGATCTAAGGGAATTTCAAAATTTTTGCTAGCACTTGTCCAGTTGTTTGATTTCTTCTGTGTTGGCTCGCTTAATGTCGGCAATGCTCCTGCATCATACTCCCTCGCTTGAAAATTTTCATGGGATCCTTTCCATGAGCTCACGCCCGTTCTGTCAATGATTATGTATCTCTTCTTCAATCTCCCAGCTAGCATATTCAACTGGATGGTTCTTCCATTTGACCAGATACTCAAGGTATTTCTTTCACCTGGTCCTCTTACTCACTCTCTTGTCCAGTATGCACTCCATCTGTGTTTTATCCACAATCGGCATTTGCTTCGTCCACTAGATCACTGGTTGCTCATTTCCAGTCTTTGTTTCTTCAGCCTTATATGGGTACAAATCCGATATATTGAATATCGGAGAAATTCTGATCCCATCGGGTAATTCAATCTCGTAAGCATTTGCCCCACATTTCTTCAAGACCTACATGGCCCGATTTTCTTCATCTTTAATTTATTATATGTTCCTCTTGGAAACCTTTCTTTTCTCAAATGTGCCAGATCCTAATCACCAACCTCAAACTGAAGTTGTCTTATGTGCTTATCTTCCCTGCGTTTATATTCCTAGCTGGAATTCTGCAATCGTTCCTTCACCTGGCTGTGAAGTTCCCTCATCGCCTCTGTGAATTCTTCTTCACTAGTGCTCCTAATTGCAGTCTATTATGACTCCCTCAGTTCAGAAATTCCTCTTGGCTGCATGCCATAAAAAATATGAAATGGACTCTGCCCTGTACTCATGCTAACTGAGTTGTTATACGCAAATTCTTCTTGTGGTAATATGTTGTCCCACTGGCTATGGTGTTCTATCACTAAGATTCTCAGAAAGTCTCCCAAACTCATGTTTACCACCTCTATTTGTCCATCCATATGAGGATGATAAGCCGAACTAAACAACAGGTTAGTTCCCAGCTTCTTCCATAAGGTCCTCTAAAAATTCCCTATGAATTTGGTGTCTCGATCCGAAACTATACTTCTTTGCAACCCATGAAGTCGAATGACCTCTTTGAAAAATAGGTTCGCTATGTGAGTTGCATGATTGGTCTTCTGACATGGAATGAAGTGTGCCATCTTAGAAAATCTATCCACCACCACAAAGATTGAATTGACACCTCTTTGTGTTCTTGGCAACCCCAATATGAAATCCATGCTAATTGCATCCCACGACCTCTCTGGTATGGGCAATGGTTGATAAAACCCTACATTTTGTCTTCTTCCCTTCGAATGATGGAAAACTATGCATCTGTCCATGAATCGCTTAACATCAGCTTGCATTCCTGGCCAAAAATATGACTCGTTCAATTTTGCAAACATCTTTTCATGACCAAAGTGCCTTGCCAATCCTCCATTGTGTTTCTCCTTTAACAGATTCTCCCTCATGGAGCATTTCAGAATACACAGTTGATTGCCTCTGAACAACAATCCTTCTTGGATCATGTATTCTATCCACGGGCTTCTGTCTCTGAGAACTGGATTCTCATCTGCTTCATATGCCTCCTTAAAATCCTGATCATCTGCGTACATGTCCCTGAGATCATCAAAACCCAACGTTTTGACTCTGAACTCCTGCAACAACAAACACTTCCTACTCAAAGCATCAACAACTTTGTTAGAAGTATCAGAAATATGTTTTATCACAAAAGTGAAAATTTTCATATATTCAACCCATTTGACATGTTTCCAATTCAACTTTTCATGTTGACTCACAAACTGCAGTGCATGATTGTCATTGTACAAGACAAACTCTTTTGGGATCAAGTAATGCCTCCATTTCTTCAGTGCCTGTATGATAGCGTAAAATTCCTTATCATAAGTGGATTATTTCAACTTTGCTTCATTCATCTTCTCACTGAAGTATTCTATTGGCCTGTCTTCTTGACTCAAGACTGCCTCGATTGCAAATTCACTGGCATCGCATTTCACCTAAAATGTCTTTTTGAAATTCGGCAACACCAAAACTGGTTGTTCCGTGATCTTCCTCTTCAACAGATTAAAACTCTTCTCAACCTCTTCAGTCCAATGAAAATATTTGTGTCTTTTCTTCACAGTGTCCATCATCGCTGCGCTAATTCCACTGAAAGTCCTGATGAATTTTCGGTAGAAACTAGCCAATCCGTGAAAACTTCTCACCTCAAATATGTTCTTCGGTGATGGCCAATTCTTGATCACTTCCAACTTATCTGGATCCATCCTCAACTCATTTTCTGAAATAAAAAACCCCAAGTAAATGAGCTTTGTCTTCATGAATGAGGATTTCTTCATGTTTATCAATGACTTCTCCTGCTACAATTTCTGCATCACTGTAGCCAAATGCTTCAGATGCTCCGCTGTTGTTTTACTAAAAACTAGGATGTCATCCAAATACACAATGAAAAATTTCCCGATGAACTCCTTCAGGACTTCATTCATCAACCTCATGAAGGTACTTGGTGCATTTTTTAAGCCAAATGGCATAAAAATCCATTCATACAACCCCTCGTTGGTTTTGAATGTTTTCTTCCACTCGTCACCCTCTGTCATGTGAATCTGGTGATAACGGCTTTTTAAATCAATCTTTGAGAAATACTTTGCTCCACTCAAGAAATCCATCAGATCATCCATCCTTGGCAATGGAAATCTATACCTGATGGTTATCTTGTTAATCACCCTCAAGTCAGTACACATCCTCTAACCTCTGTCTTTCTTCAGACTGAGTACTGTTGGAACAGCACATGGAATCAAGCTTTCCCTGACTAAACCTTTGTCCAGCAACTCCTGGACTTGTATTTTGACCTCTTCATTCTCTTGCAGCATCAATCTATACACGGCTTTGTTTGGAAAACTGGCTCCTGGTATGAGATCAATATGACAACTCACACTTCTGATCGGTGGCAACGAATGAGGTAATTCGTCCACTACAATGTCAGCGAATGCTTCCAGCAGTTCCTGAACCTCCTATGGTAAATCATCTACCCTTGTGTTAGTCAGAACAATCCTAGGTTTCCTGACCACAATGAACTATGGATCCTCCTTCTTCTTAACCTTTGTCAGAAGTTCCTTCCCACTCATGAGAAGTAAAGTGTTGCTTACTTCCGTCTTCACCTCCTTATCCTTTATCAGAAGCAACATGTGTGTCCTCCCATTCTTCTCTAGGGTATATGTGTTCATTCTCCCATCATGAATCACATTTCTGTCATATTTCCATGGTCTACCCAGCAATAGATGACAAACATCCATAGGAATGACATCACATAATATCTTATCCTTATATCCTCCTATCTTAAATTCAACTAAACATTGTCTAGTGACATTTACCTGATGTTCCTTTTGTAGCCACGAAAATTTATATGGGCTTGGATGATCAATCATCTCCAGCTCCATATTCTCTACCACCTCTGTCGAAATGAGATTATCCGTGCTACCACTGTCCACAATGACCTTGCATACCCTATCTTTGGTTTTCCAAGCAGTTCTGAAAATTCTGGTCCTTTGGACTGAACTCTCCACCTCTTTCTCAGGTGTCAAAAGGAATTTTCACATCATCAACGATCTTCCGCCTTCTACGTCTTCGGCCTCAAAATCTTGCCCTTGTGACTCAGCGATGTGAGTTTCTCCAGTTTCTTTCTTCTTATCTAGACACTCATAAGACTTGTGCCCATTCTTTCCACATGTGAAGCATGTAATTACTCCACCTCTTCCTCTTCCTCTACCTCTAGTATGAGGAAAAGTGTTGTTGTCAGCATAATCTTCTCTCTGCTCAGTATGTTGTCCTATATGTTCAACATATGGCCCTCTCTATGAGGTTCCACCTCTCTCATTTCTTTTGTATTTAGGCTCAGCCCTGAACTTTCAGTCCTCCTTGGGCTTCTGATACTTATCCCGGGAAACTAATTTGCCTCTGGGCTGACTTCTGCCTCGGCCTTTTTGACCCTTCTTTTGGCTCATCTTCTCCTCATATTTCAGAGCCATATGGTAAGCATATTCCACCGTTCAGATGGTCAACATACTTATCTCATCCTGAATTTCATATCTCAGGCCATTCATATACCTAGCTACTTTTTCATCATTGCTTTCACGATGACCTGCCCTGATATTCAACCTATAAAATTCTTCAGTATATTTCTTCACTAACATAAGCTTCTGTCTCAGGTTATGCATTCTCCTGAACAGAGAAATTTGATAATCCATGGGAATGAATTTTGCCTTCATCTTTGCAATCATCCTGTCCCAGCTCTTAATTTTATGCTTGCCTTGGCAACGCCTGTCCGCTTGTAGTTCATCGCACCATAAGGCTGCATGTCCTTTTAATATTGTGACGACATGCTTGACCTTCTTGTCCTCTTCGACATATTCATAGTAAAAATATGTGTCTAGAGCTCTAATCCAGTCTAGAAGCTCTTCTACATCCATATTTCCGTCATAAACTGGAATGTCCATCTTCACCTTTGCACCCATCCTTCCAACAGCTTTAAGAAAGCGTTCATTGGCTACATCTTTTTCTCTGACTTCTTCATTTCCATGCCTAACATCATCCTCACTTTCGGACTCACTGATATCTACCACATCAGCTATGCATTTTTGTCTTATCTCCACATCCACAAGTCTGGCGCGTATGTTATGCAGATCTCTTTCTACTTCTAGATTTTTCACCTGTCTACCCCTTTCTATGGACGTATCCCTTCCCTCCTCTGGATCGGTTGATTGTCTATCTCTTCTCCTTGGCGGCATGGTGAATCTTCCTTCTTCCTGATACAAAAAGCAAAGAAGCTTTTCTAAGCTCTGATACCAAACTGACACAGACCGCACCCTCTACCTCGACAAAGACCTCTGTGTTGACCTCCCGGTCTTAAGGATCATTCAGATTTCACCCTAGAGCCAGAGTGGCTCCTTCGATTCTCCCCTAGAATATTTATTTCAAATTGGTCCACAGGTCTTTTTTGGCACCTCACAGCCTTTAGGCCCAGTTCTTTCTTTGTTCCCAATAGAAAGTCACAATCGAGTTTCGGGGGTTTCCAATCCCCGATGCCACAAACCCCATCTTCCTCAAATTCCTGATATTTGATATCCCGATGCTCTCCCTTTTTTCTTTAGGCCCTCCTGGCTATGCCCCTAGTCCATACGACCTCCCCCTTATATGACCACAGCCATACTTTTTATTGCGATTCAGGGTTTCGAAGGTTGAAATGTATCAAACCTCTTGTCCACAGAATTCTCGATTTCCCGATTCTCGATGCGACATCAATAGGATGCCCTTCCGTCGTAAACACAATCAACGGTTGTGATCGATCACTAAAATCAACGGCTCCAGATCTCCCTCGGGGTTTCGTGACTTCAAATGCTGAAGTGCTTTTACCTCCACTTTCCCCGATCTCTCAAAAGTCGATTCCCCGATATGACTCCTCTTTGGGATTTTCTCTAAAAGTTGAGATAGATACCATGGGTCCTCAAAGATAGATGGTCCTCACCACTTTGGGGTTTTTACCGTGGAAATTTCCGATGCCCCACTATGACGAGATGACGTCAACTAGATCCCACACAGAGCTTTCCTCTTTTCGGAAAATCGGACTTCGCGATTCCAAGTTGCAAGTCCTCCTTGTCTCCCTGACTCGCGAAATGTCGATCCCCGACTTCCCTTGAATTTATGACATGCGTCCCAAGTGGATGGACGGTTCAGGTCAACCCTCAGGTTTTGCCAATTATATAAAACCAATCCACTTACCTATGTGAGTCCCGATGACCGAAATGTCGATGGGGCTTCCAATATCATCCACGTGTCCCGACTGATGGACGGTGCTAATCCTTTACGGTGTTTCCAAGATGGATTTTCCCTGATCACTTGCTCACAGGATTTTCAATTTCATGAATGCTGAAATATTTATGGCTACCCTCTCGTCGGAGATTTCCTCCTCCTGTTCACGAAGCTTAAACTCTGTGCAACTCCCAATCAATCCAACGACTGACGGGTATTCTATATGAAGATTCTATGGTCCACAATCTCCTGAGCTTGGACTCTGGATGCAATCGTAACCTCTTCACTCCTCTGGCATATCTTTCGGCTGGCGAGATTTTGCTAATCCTCCCCATAGATTTTTAACCATCGGTCTCTTCCCTTTGATGATTTATACTAAGGAAACCAAGGACTCTTCCCTGGACTTATCCGCTTGTGCTACAAACTTTCTATGCTCCTCAATGTTTTCAAAAGCCTTACTCCTCCTGAGCTTTACATGACTTCGAGACTCAAATAGGATCTTTGCATGCACTCCTTGCGGAAAATTCCAAACACGTCTAAGTGTTGAATTCCTCTGACCCTGCGCACTCCTGCAGCAACAGTCTTTTAATTCCTACTCAGGTTCACAACCCTGAACTTCACTTGGCCTACACACTCCTTGCACGACTCCTGTGCCCAACTACACTTATGGGGAAATGAGAACAAATGCTACTTATATGAACCCTCTGTCAACGCACTCCTTGCGGACACTTCGACTGCACTCCTTGCAGGAATTCTTGCTTAGATAGAGAAACAATTGAAACTCATTTCCTCTTCCTTTCAGACTTCAACTTAGAACATGAAATCACATACACAACATATCAAAGCAAATGTATAACAGGAAGCAAACATTCATGAGAATAACATCAATACACAGAGAACAACACAAACCATGAATTTGAATCAAAGCTTTCTATTAATCCAAATATCTATACATGGGTGTTCTTACACAGCTCTCTGCATTCTCTTGTTCTTCCTTCTCCTTGATAATGATACAATGCACAATGAGGGTGTCTATATCCTATTTCCCTCTTGCGCTCTCAAACAGTCTAATCTAGAATTAAATTCTATCTACCTTCTCACGGCCCGATTACATTACACAAGTGCGTCTCTTCTTAAATGAATTTATTTAACATGGCACATCGATCTAAGGGAATTTCAAAATTTGTGCGGGCGCTTATCCAACTGTCCGATTGCTTCCGCGCTGGCTCGCTTAATGTCGGCGATGCTCCTGCATCACAAGTGTAAAATGGCATGTGTTTGCGTAAAAGGATCAGTTTACTAACACATAAATTTAATGAGTTTTATTTAAACATGAGAAACATATCATATTGAAAAAAACCATCAAAAATGAACACGTAACACAACAAATGATAAAGGATTTCACCCCTCTCTAGCACTACATCTCCTGGTCCAACTTTCCTTGGATCATTTTAATTATTCTTAAAAAGTAATATTATAATTCTCATAATACAAAATGGATGTCTTCAATGGCTTCATAACATCCAAAAACCCCTAGCTTGTCTTTTTCAACACATTATTTGGCCAGAAAATGAAGAAGTTACACTTCTTGGAAGTTTTTCCCTTCAAGCTTATTGTACCTGCTTGCCAAAATGCACCTGTGAATGACCAACCTAGCTCCCGTAACATTTTTGGGCCTAAAACATAGTACACATGCACATCCCACAAAATGGGGCAAATTTTCAAACAGTTACTGAGATTAGTGCCCCCTTGGGTGAAAGTGTTTGTGGCATGGGGGGCATGTGGCCATGTCCCAATGCCTAAATAGGGATACATTTACATGTGTGAAAACCATTATTACAAATGGTGGCTGCGTGGACCACTTCTCGTTGAAGTGATAACCCCTCGTGCCAAAACTAAGGAACGGTTGTATGGTAATGTAATAAAACCAAGGTTTAAACTCCATAAACATCCACACCAAAAATAAACCATGTTCCAAACTCTCGCACCAAAGGTTGAAAAGTGTGGACATATGGAAATGGTCATGTGGTAGCTATATGCATTGGGGGATGTACCAACTTAAACCTGTGTCAAAGTTTAACATTGGTGGTTACATGGTATAGGTCGTATGTGTTGGGGCTGGGGCTAAGCCCCAACCCTTGACTTTGTCAAAATAACACAAAGGTAAGTTTAAATATTTAAATCACACTATAGTTTTTAAGAACTACCATGGGTGGGCTGGTATCCCAGCCCTGCCAAACCTTTCCCCCATGCCCAGAGGTCATGGATTCGACTCCCACCGAGTCACAAAAATTTTCCACTAATAACCAATGGAGGGGTACCGTGTGGCAGCTCATGACTAGGCCACGTGGCACCATAATATTTTCCCACTAGAAATGACACATGTCAAGATGTGATTCTCCCATGTTAGCATTCCAACTCACTTCCATGTCACTATACAGACATACGGCCTGTACGGTCAACTTCCACATCAGCACTGTACGAACTGCACAGTCATCAAAATTTTGCATGTTTGGAAAAACAAACATAATGAGATATATTTCTCATACGACATTCATTTGAGCCTATTCAAGTTGTCTTGTGCTCATAACGATGAGGCCTACACACACTTCCTATTTGAATCAATTCCGAGTACTTTTATTTTTGAGCTAAATTTGATCCCCTGGATCACACCTCCCCATTGGGAAGCTTTTGGACCTCCAATATCTATATGAGGGTACAATTCACCCACCTTTACAATCTCAATCCATCCAGACTTGCTTGTATTGGCTCCTTTGATACCAATACGAAACTTTTCATGCCTTGTTGTGTACTTGGCTTCGCTCTTTCTCAACTGTTCTTGAAGGCTTTGCTACGAAAATTGGACTAGTTCAATGAACTTCTTTGCTTGGTTATAAACATGATGAAATTAATATAGATTCTCATCTCAAAACTTAGGATGCTTTCTTTTCATTATAGACACCATCTTTTCCATACCAAAATGGCCAGCAACAAAAGAAGGTTGTGCTTCCCTTAACATGTTGACTCTTTCATCCCGTGGAAAACATAGCTTGCCAAGATACAAAATTTTACCATGCACATAGGAATCCAATTCTTCAACTTGGTTATCACGACATAAATTTGCATAAACATGTTGTCCTTCATCATATAAATCATATTGTTCCAAATAGTTCTCATGCATAAAAATATTATGCTTGTAAATAACTAAAGCACTAACAATAGACCTAGTAAGCATATCAACAACTTTATCATAAAAGTCTTTATTATACCTTATCACCAAGTGGAAAGCATAAATTTTCAAGGCATGTAATGGATATTTCTTTGATCTCAAACCTTTCTTCCATATGTCTCCTTAAGAAATCATATTTGTAGTCGTGTTTAAGGCTTTGAAATCTACCCAAATACGCCACATACAATATTTCTTTGCTACCAATACATTTGGTGACCTGCATGATGAAGTGCTTGGTTTGATGACCCCTTTGTCAAGAAAATATTGGGATTATTTTTTGTTTTCAACATTCTCCCTAACTGACATCATGAACATGTCAAAGTTTGGAAGAGGACCTCCTTGCTCCAATAGAATTTCTTGTTGGATGCCCCTTTTAGGAGGCAATCCCATTGGTTCTTGAAACATCACAACATTTTCATTAACAAGATCATGAAAATTATATTGTAACTTTGTATCACATCCTTTGAGAAATTTTTATTCATCATTGTCTTTGGGTTTAGTCATTAAAACTACAAGGTTCTTACTATCATTGACTAGTCTTTTTATTTGTCCATCATTTGTAGGTAACAAATTCATATTCTTTGTATGTGCTCTAACAATGTACTCAACACCATTTAAAAAAAAATGATACTTGTTCTCATGACGATGGAAAATTTCTCTCCTATCATATAAATATGGGCTTCCAAACACAATACCACAAATATCCAATCCAATAACATCAAGCTCTACCTCATCTATATAGTTTGGAGTGATGACAAATTTGAGTTTACACCTTTTTGTCACATGCAATTTGGCATTGTCACATATCCAAACTGAAGGGTATGCTTTAGGATGAGGAGAAATTTCCAAATCCAGTTTCTTGACAATGTCTTTAGAAATAAGTGTTGGGTCTATTTCGTCACTTGGGTGAGAAAAACAAGGGAACTTTCATGTCTAGTTGGGCTTTCCAGACAAGACAGGGGTTAGTGCATGAGTTAAAAAATCTAAGAACATGAAATAAAAAAGTAAATAAACTAAAACCAACTAAGGAAATAATACTATAATGAATAAGAAACTTTGAACCAAAAAAAATAAACCAAATGACCAAGATTATGCCACCAATCGATAACTATATTAGTTGGCAAAACATTGTAGAGAAAGGAGGACTTATGGGTCCCCTCTTCCTCCTTGGGAGCGATCTTGAGTTCCCTAATGGATGTCTCTTCTTACAATGGTAAAAAAGAAAGAAAATGATGAAGAAATCAGTGCCTATTCCCTCAAGAGGTGAGTGGAATGGCCTATTGGAATGTTGCTAGAATGGTCCAAGAAGAAAAGAGGATTCTCAAGGGAGGATTGAGGCAGAATAACAATACTATGAAATTGATAAATTATTAGTGCAGCCATGGCTTCCATTTATAGTATGTATTCAAGGAATTATTAAGTTGGTTCTTAGCATGAAAAAGGATCCCTTTAGGGAACCCTTTGATTCTTGACCAACCCCCCATTTAGATTCAACTCAGATCTGAGGTTCAAAACAAGTTGGGAGCTGGTCCATAAGTGGTTGAGGGGCCAACAAGAACCATAAATTAATTGTGCATAGGAGTGCACATATTTTCTCGTACAAAGTCATGCATATGGCACATTGTTCACTCTACGAGATTCTTTGTCCCTCGAACTGTGCACATGCTTCCTTTAGTGAGTTAGTGCATGTCAATTTTTGTCCAGTTGTATAGTTTTTGCCTCTTGAAAATACATTTTTTGTGCTTCAGGTGAACTAATGGTTGTTTGGAAGTGTTGTGTTTCTGTAACCATTTCCATGCAATGTTGTAGATGAAATTTTAGTGATAGCATATGCCCCCTAATGTGTGAGTTTAGGAGTGTATGTATAGCCAAAATACATCAATGTTTCTTCTACTGAGATTACCATTGTAAGGAAGAGTGTTGATAGGAACTGCGAGAGAGATCCGTCAGAGGGAGAGGGGAAACTGTGGGACCCAAACCTTTCTCTAGGGAGAGAAAATAAAATATGTATAGAAACAAGGCGAGCATGCCCCATGCTCATATCATGTAACTCAAAATGAAAGAAAACAATTCAGGTTCTATGTTGATGTAGATAACTGCAGTGCCCTCCGGGGAGGTTTGATAATGATAGATGACAATTTTGATGGTGAACATACTCTGAAAAGAGGCAAGCACACATGTAAAAAGTGTTAATGACTCATAGTCATTGATGGCCTAACAAATTTAGAGGTCTTCAACTCATAAAAAACAAATACAATAGTCTCTTACTAAGACCCACTATAACATGAGATTTTGTTGAATTTGAATGTTATGGGGGTCAACAACATCAGAGAGAAATGATGGTTCTCTTTGTGTCATCCGAGACTCTTGATTGTAAAGGTAATGAGAGTCAACATATTGTCACCCATCTGGAAACTGTGTTTATGTCAAAAAAAAGGGGGACGTGAATCCAAGAAGAAAAGGACTTCATGAAATCCACAAGATAAGATCAGGAACTAATAGAGAACATGAACGAAGTCAAAATGCGGTGAGACTCAAGACTTCCGTTGGTTGGGGGTATGTTTGAAGGATGATTGGAAACAACCATGAAACTGTATCTAGCATCAGGGGGATGACTAGGCATGGGGTTAAATTGTGCCAGAGGAGTGATAAAGTGGACAAACTCAGAGATCATGGGTAAATGGATTGTGGGATACTCGGGGTTTATGAACGATGTAAGAATGCCTAAAGGAGAGTGGATGCCCAAACCAAGGGAGACATGGGTTGCATTGCCAAAAAAATAAGGTCGTTAAGGGTGATAACAAAATTATAAAGAAATGATGGAAACAAAGGATTTTTACAATTACCAAATAAATAAAGAATAATTTGGGATGTGTGTATAGATATAGAAATGGGTGCCCCAATGCAACATGGATTCACCTATGAGGGCACAAGTTTCATGAAAAACTAGTGGAGGATGGGGGCCCCATGGGTGGGTTTTTGTATGAGGTAAATGAATGGAGGAAAGTTTGTAGATGGGCAAACTGATTGTGAATGAAATGGATGGTTAGTGATATTGCGGAGGTGCAGTTAAATAAAACCGAGATGAGATAACATGGGAGTTCATTGGGAAAGCTAGAAAAATGATTAAAAGGGGTATGTGGCTCATTCTTGGAAATATGTGAGACTATCAGGACTCCCATCCCTAGGGAGTGAAATAAGCATGAGTATCAAAGTACCGAGGGGAACTATGAATGGGAAAACTCATGTGGGGGAGAGTGCTACCAGGAGACAATACCAAAATCCAGCACAGGTGATAGTACTATAGAGCCAGATGTAGGGACCCTAAAGGTGAATGTAGGAGGGTATGATTGGGAGATGCAATTGATATTTAGAGGGAATGATTACATGTCAGTGTAGAACATATACCTGAAGAAGCTGCAATGTTTGTGATGACTAAGTACATGCACACATGAAAACCAAATACCCGATGTGAGCAATATCTAAAAATAAAGAACATATAATAGTTATTTGATAATTTTGAAGATGAGCAAGCATACCTAGACATGATGTGAGAAAAATGCTCCCTAGGGGCCGACTATAGATGGTGACCCTGGGAATGTGACTCTATAGATGGAAGGACCCTGATCCCATGGGTGAAGATGGATCAAGAAAAAAAGGCTCTGGGCTCCTGTAACTGAGTTTGTAAGTTTGGAAAATGGGCCTATATATGGACTGTGGGGCCACAATGCCACCTCATTTCCACTGCCACTATTGCTGGTTTGGAGAGAGTGTTGTGAGGTGTTTTGGAATATTACAGGAGCTTCAGGATACTGATCAGGTGGGTGAAAGATCTCTTCTGAGAGAAAAAGTGTTTGATTATGGAGCATATTCCAAGGGAAATTAGGGGTAATCTGTTCCTCCAAGATATCTTCATCGTAGTGAAAAATGCAGGAATACAAGGGATCCGTAGAGGTGATGTGGGTGACTGTCACAATGTGATTGTATTTAAGTGGTGAAGATGTAGAGGGGATGTCGCAAGTATGTTGTGACAACTTGCTTGAAATAAACCAAATGTCTAGATATTGTGGGGCGTAAATTGTGGTAGGGGGCAATATTTCCTGGAGGAAATGAATCAGAGAATCAAGAGGATTTAGGGGAATATCCTGAGACAGTCTATCCATGAACCATGGAAGGGTGGGAAATGACTCAGGTTCAGGGGAGGTGATGTGAACAATATCTGGAGAAGGTATGGGGGGATTCACTTGCATCACATGAGGGGAGGTGGTTGAATGATTTTGCATAAGGGTTACTTGATGACGCCTATATTCAATGATCAAAGGACACTGGTATGTGAAATGATCAAGTGAGTCACAAAGAGAGAAAGGGCATCTCATCAATTTGGGAACTGAGGTCGAGACATAATGGATGTTAGTTCCCTAAGTACCCGAAGGTGGTGGTGGAGAGGGATCTTGCTGAGAGGTTTGGCATACTATCGTTAGTGTCTGGAGAAACTGAGGTAGAGCTAGGCAATGATGAGTGTAATGGTCATAATATGAATAGATGGCGCGAGGGAATTTGGTTCACATCCCTTTAATTCATGTTGTGGGAGATGATGTTATAATATTAGATGTTCTTGGTGGAGTGGTGAGCGATGTGGTTTCTCGAGGGAGTTGAATCAGATTGCATAATTCAGGAAGAGAAGGACATCTATTAGTGGGGTGTCCCTCTCATTTGCAGAGTGCACAAGGAGGTTGAAATCGAGGAGGAAGTGGAGCGGTGGGATCTTTCTTATTATGTCTTCCCCCAGCCATAGTAGTGGTGTTGGATATTGGGAGTGAGGGTGGTGTGGCTGAAGTTAGTACTTGAATATGCATCGAGATTCCCTCTCATTAGGGAGGGAGGGATGGTTGAGGAACCATCACGGGTGGGTGTATATACCATACATGAATGATGAGTACCATGTTGGGAAGGATAAGAGTTATGACTACCTGAAATGCTTATACTCCTGATAGGGGTTAGAAGAAGGGAATTTGAGTAATGGCTTGGGGGATTGTCTCCCAAATTGGTATTTTCTCCCGGGGAAGGGTGAAATCAGGGATAAGTGGTGTAGTAGGTTCTCAGGTAATTCTCGAGGTAGAATTTCTTCCACTGGTGGGATGTTGAGGTGGGGAGAGGCCTCAGTGGGAGGAATGGTGTCTCTGGTGTTAGTTCCATTAGAATATATGACACACACTTGTGATGAGGGATGTATGAGAGGTGGTGCTCCATGGTATGCCCCGAATAAGGATGGGTCTTTGAAAATTTTGGGGCCCATATCCATGAGTGATTAAGAATCAAAACTAGCATGGAAAAGAGGCATGATGTTATCGATGTTGGGGGAGTGGTTAGGCTCGTAATGTGAAACTTTGTCAATAGTGATGATTTTCCTGTTGTGGGGGAACATCATCCTTTGAAACACAGAAGAGGCTACTACCTTCATAGTGTAAATGTAGCTACATCCAAAAATGATATTGTAATCAAGTGGGGAATCGATAACCTCAATGTCAATGATGATATTTTTCCCCCGAGTTCAATGGGGACATTTTAAAATATCCCATCAGGGGAGGATGGTCGACCATCATAAGCTCTCAAAGTGATGGCGGATGGTACTAGCGTAGGGGAGCCAATATTTTGACGCACAATTTTGGACATGATGCATGTGGATTCACCTTCATCAATGATACATCGATGAACCGTGATGTTCTGAATCTTGATTGGTATCTAGAAAGCTACCAAAGTGAGGAGACGAGGTTGCCCACTATCTAGATCAAATGTGATGAGTCTAGTATGAGTTGGGTAGACTTCCCCCAAGGTGAAAAGTAAGGATTTTCATTGAGTGGGACAAGTTTGGAGAACCTCCAATATAGACATGGTTGCAGGGGACTATGCCAAGGCATCGAACAGACTGCAATTGTGTGTTTACCTAGCCTGAGGGTTGTTGACATTCCATCGTAACAAAATGCGAGGAATACAAATGGGGGTTTTAGTGTTAGGGCTTGGAATCATCAAGGGTTGTCCAACTACAGTTGGATCTACTTCCAAAGTGGTGGGAGTAGATTCAAGGGGTGCATTGTATTGATGACCGCGCATTTACAGAAGAATTTCTTCTTCACCAGTGAGGAGGATATTGCAATCCGCTCGATTTCTAGGGTTTTGATATTGTTCCATTTGAGGTGGGGTAGGATATTTATCATGTTGGGTATTCAGCACAGCTTGGTGTGGAATAGGGTTTTGCAACACATCCAGGGGTGGTTGTTGCAAATATTGTTCTGGGGCCTATTGAGGGGCAGGCGACGCCAGAGGACATGGTGCGTTCATGGAATATTTCATCTATTTGAAGTCACAAATTTGGGGGAAATGGTGAGTGTAATGGCCATTCTCACTTCAAAGAGAACAAGGGAAGTTTGTCTAGAGATTTTTGTTCTTTTTCCTCCCTTGGCATTTGTTTTTATTGTCCCCTTGGGGGTTTTGGTTACCCTGATTCTAGTTTCCCCCAACAGGTTGGTTTTGTTGGGGGTTATTTTTCCTAGGTCCTGGGTTATTATTGTTTCAATTTTTCCTTTATTCCTGGAACTATTCAGCTGATGGGCCAAATTTGTCATATTCAACTATTCAAAAGTATGAATTTTTTGAATGGGAGAGGGTTGAACAAAGTTAACACTGACGTGTGGTTTTCCATGTGGAGGAGAAATGGGTTTTGGAGGACCAGGAAATTGAAAATACAGATTTTTTTGTGTCAACAATCCATAGGAAGAGTAGGAAGGTGAAGCATTTTCACTACTGCCCAAGTTATATGCTGAGGTAGAGGGGGAACTTGAACTTGGTTGAGAATCAGGGTGCATGAGGGGTGTCAGAAAGGGTCCACTCATGGGTGGAGGGAGAACAATAGGATATGGTTTTTGGTAAAGGGGAGGAGGGTGATAAGATGGCCCTCGATATATTGACAGATATTGCGGTTTAACATACATAGGTGGTGGTTGTATGTATGGGTTGTGGTGTGTTGTGGTACCAATCAATCCATCTGCCACGTGAGACATCCCAGGTTTGTCCTGGTCAAATGGTATGGTTCTCGGTGCATAATCTATTATTGGGTATAAGTAACCTGACTGAGCATAAATGAGGTTGTACTGCTGAGCCTTGTTGATGGCTTCCTCTTTGTTTTGGGGGAAAGTGGATGCCACATCTTTGGCAAGTATAGAGACGAGTGATTTCAGAAACTAATCCATACATTGGTCTTTGGTGGTTTCTTCTTTACATAAACTATGTCATTGATTCCATTCATAAGTGTGGTTGGAAATGTGCATATTTGAGGTTTTTTTTCACTTAGAGAGTAGTTCTATACCAATATCATGATGAACTGGTAGTTGAAAGAAGGCCAAGAATGCTTTGGCCAAGGATTCAAAAGTCACGTGGAACCCTGATTTTTCATCCACATACCATTTGGTTGATGGACCAATGAGTGTTTGTTGAAATAAAATTAAGTGGATAGAGTCATCCATGATGCTATTTGAAGAGAACCATAGGTGGAAGTTCATTGCATGGTTGGTGGGATCTTCCCCCAATTTTCCTTCAAATTTTGGAATATTTGAAGGTAGTTTGGTAGGCATATTGGGCCATGTGGGGTCATGCAATATAGGATCGTTCGTGAGTTTACTCAAATAAGGAATGTTGAGGGATGCCAAATATGGCATGGGGGGTGGAGGCGGAGGATTAGTTCCAACCATGGTGTGAGCAGGTAGTGGTCCTGACCCTAGAGGGAGGTTTGGTAGGGTTGTACTTTTCCCTTGAGAAGAATTTTCCCTGTCGCCTCCTTGAGAAGGAGCGATATTGGATGGATGGCATTGGGAAGTGGACCCAAGTAAGGTGGAACAAAGAAAAGTTTATCCCAGAATAGTGGCACTCACAAGGGTGTTATATGGTTGAGTTGGTGAGTTGGAAAGACTAGGAACTATTCCTAGAATAGGAGGGAGGTTCTGCAAGCATCTAGAATGACGAGAATTCTGTCGGTCCCCTATGATGTCGGACTAACAAAGTGAATGTGTGAAAATGGTGATGAGATAAATAAATTAACAAGAGGCTTGTATAATTTAGACCTTCACAATATCACTCACAATTGCATGTAATCAAATGAGCATCATACATAAATTAATTGTAAAAAAGCATACATGTGGGTAGGTGGATTTTGTCTGCTCGGGAGAACAAACAAAAAAAATGCTCATGTCCTAAAAAGACATATGATCCTTCCTCTCAAATAGAACTTGACCTTCCAAGAGCACTCAACAGTGGGATCTAAAGCCACTGGAAGAGGAACTAGTAAAGGATGAAATAATCAATTATAATGAGGGGTAGAGGGTGCATATCCTGAAAGCTCTGGTGACATTTCCCAATATCCACACAAAATATGATCAAGGTGCAATTGCAGCCCAAAATTTCCACCTAGGTAGATGTCCTAAATTTGGACACTAGTTACCTTAGTCAAAGTGTGGCATTTAGATTTTTGGCCTCAAAAATGGGTCACGGGATGGATCTCTTCCAAGAGTTGAGTGACTCAAGGGGTGATGCACAAAACAACCAGACCTCAGCCTTCAACCCTTCATGGGTGTCTCCCTGCCTTATGGTGTTTAGGAACACTTGACTTCAAGGATTTAAAAGTTACCTATTTTTTCAACTTATAATGTTTGAAAATGTGAGAACTAGATAACGAGGGGTTATTTCTAAGACTACCCCCGAGATCCTACCTAGACTAAAAAAATTCTTTTGGCACCTTTTGTGGAGGGAAACTTAGTGAGTTTTTAGAAAGTTCTTAGAAGTGGTGGGTTGAGATATTGGGGGTGTGAACCAATCTCATTAGAATTAAGTGGGTGTGGATAATTTCTTCAATAAATAGTGGGACATTTCATAATTCCTTTAGAGAAAACCTACTTCAACCTCCACAATCCAATATGGAAATTATGTGAGTGAGGCGTGACTTTGTGTGTGAGAAAGTGATAAAATGTGGCAAATTTTAACAAGTTAGGTTTAAATTTGCAACATGTGGACTCCCTGTGGTCCTTACAAATCTTGGTTACTTATCTTACTAGATGTCATTGGTACAACCTTGCGGAATTTTAAAATACCTAAATAACTATCATGTGGACATATGGGTCCTTACCAATCCTTTAAAATCCCTAATGTGGTTTACAATAAAAAAGCTTCAAAAAAGTATCCTAGATTGTAAGCATGTGGGCATTCATGGGCCCGTTACTTTGGTCTTTAAACTCTTCTAGTGATGTAAACTAAGAAACTAATTCTCAAGAAACTACCCTAGGTTTGCAACATGTGGGAATGTATGGGCCCTTACAAATTTAAGATGATTTCAAAAGGAAACTAAGAGGATCCCTATGGGGGATTTGTCCTCCCCTAAATATTTTGTTAAGGGAGATGAAATGTCCCCTTAACCACCCTTTTGATTCTCGATATTTCTCTATGGTGCGATATAAGAGCATACTCAATGGTTAAAGTTAATTTCTTGTCCCAATGCAAGTGTTTTCATATGTGATAGTAAATAATCTCAACTTAACTTTTACAAATAAAACAAGCTATCCATGTGGAAATCAAAAGCAAAAGAGGAGAAATATGGTTATTTTTACCCCCTAAGCGCCTATGTTTGACTAACCTTTCATGTGGGAAATGAACCTAAGTTGAGTGAATTTACAAATTGCATGAAAGCAAGATTTTGAAGGCTAGGGGCCTCCCAATCATCACAAAAACTCTTACAATTTTGAAACTCTCGAGAGGTGCGCGGGTTACAGTTATGACAGAAGCATAGTGGGTGCACAATGTGTAGAGAATAAAAGAAGTTTCAGCACACAATATGCAGAGAAAAGAGGCCTTTCGGGCACACAGTGCACTGAGTTCACGTTTGTGGGCTGAAATACCCATGCACATTCTAAAGCATGTCGGGGGGTTGGGGGGGGGGGAATTTAAGTGAAATTATCCTCCTCCAGCTCCAAACATGGATCTTGGAAGTTAAGGCTAGGCCTATTTTGGTACCTGAAAGACAAATGGGTCAAAAAGAAGTTCTCTTGAAGCCCAAATAGGGAGGAAATTGATACCTTATCCCCAGTATGGTTGCCAATTTGTTGTGTCAGTTTCATCACCTGGGTGAGAAAAACAAGGGAACTTGCATGTCTAGTTTGCAGGCATGTTTACATACATGTGTGCTTGTCATTGATGGCAAGATCAGAGTATGCAGAAATGGAAAAATAGGGACTTCGTAAGCTCAGGAGGATAAGTGCAGAGGTGTATGCAGAGTGCAAGAGTGTGCTTGACCATTTGCTGGTAAACAGGCAGGCAAGGAAGATCAGAGACAAAATTGATTCGACTCCATTTCGTAGTTTCGGATACTAGGAGGTGGAAGCATCGAAACACTTCACCACAGGACTCCTGGAATCGCAAAATGTGAAATTGTGAAATGTTAAAGACCCCATACTGGAGGTTCGGATACCGGGATTTGGATATGTCAAGGAATCGCATGACATAAATCCCAAAGTTGCGATGTGCGAAAAGATGAAAAGTTGAGTAGACTCCATTTTGGAGTTTCGCAGATTGGGAGGTGGAGTTGTCAAGAACACTCATGTCAAGAATGTCGAAATCGTGATGTGCAAAATCAAGAAGAGATCTAGACCATCAAATAATTTAGAACATGAACCATTGATCTAAATCCATTTCAAAGCGTCGGATACTGGGAGTTGGAAGAGTCAAGTGACGAGACTCTTCATCACAAGAGTCCCAAAGCGATGAAATGTGAAACATCAAAATTCTAAATCAGGCACAAGGAAGGCTTGTGAAGTGTCGAATTCATCACAAGATCTGGACCGTTGGGTCCATAGGACATGTGACGACAAATCATCATTTCGTCGACTGCAAAGTCAAAGGAACGGGGTTCCCTAACCTCTTGAAATTGCAACAGTAATTCGCAACATGCAAAATCGCGAAAGGCCAAAATGCGAGATGATGAAATGATTGGAGCTAGTGAAACCAAGCTCCATTTCGGAGCTTCGGATACCAGGACATGAAGCATCAAGAAATCATCGCCATAGGAACATTGAAGTGCCAAAAAGAAAAATTGCGAAAGAACTATATGGATAAGCACCCGGTCACCTCTCATAGTCACATGGTCGAAGAGATGTAGAGAAAAGATTGAAGTGGCAAGCTCCTTTTTCGGAGTTTCAGAGATTGCAATTTGGAGAGTTGAGATGCCACACAATAGGATTGTTGAAATGTCGAAATGAGAAACATGTTTTGGCTCAAATTTCAGTCACAACCATTGGTCACATCGGTGGAAGATGGAGGAAGGAGCTAGTGTAGACAAGCTCCATTTCAGATTTTCAGGGATCGAGACATGGAGAGTAACAAAATCTTTACCACGAGGATCCTAAAATGCTGAAGTACAAAATAGTGAAATGAACGCAAGATTCAATGAAGTCAATTGAACGGTGCAAATGAATTTGAATAAGATCGGAGGGATACTTTTGCACTTCACAATGTAATTTCTATAAACAAATGATGGTTTCTGCCAGAGGATGAGCTTGTCTACGACAGAGAAGATGAAAAGTCTCAACTACCAGAGAAGCTGAGGAATATCAATGGAACACCCTGTGATGATGGATGTGTGTGTGAAACTGCGAGAGAAGCTGAAGAGTTACCATGATGATCAGGTAGAGCACTCACAATGAGCAAGAAATGAAAAATAGAGAGAGACAATGTGGCACACAGGAGATGGGATAGCTGTGGATGAGTGAAGTGGAGAAAACACCCTAATGTGGAGGTTTTTTGTGGGAGAGGATGCAAGAACAAGAAGCAGATTACATGCACAAGGTGCCTAGAGACTATAAGAATGTTGAACAAAGAAGAAATGGGGGTTGTTGTTGAGTTTGATTGAGGCATGAAGAAGGAGGTAGAGCGCAGCAACATAAATGCACAGAAGGGGAATGGTGCATCGAAGGGACTTGGCGTAGAGAGCATAAAAGGAAAAAGAACAGAAAGAACAATGAGTGAGTAGAAGACACTGATGCAGATAGAGCAGCATAGTGTACTAGAACAGTGATGAGACCAGTAATCCATTGAAGAACTCTATATCGTTGTAATAAGTCTTAAGAGCAAAGATTTATATTTCAGGGTGGTAGGGTGGTGCAAGGGAGAACTGTTGTTCTCTGTTATACAAGTCGGTGCCTGTGTGACTAGAAGTTAGTGCTTCCATCCAGTTGGTGCTGGAACACTTAGGGATTTGGTGCTTCCTTCTAGTGGGTGTTAGAGAAACCAGGGAGTTGGTGCTTCCTTCTAGTAGGTGATAGAGAAAATAGAGAGTTGGTGCTCTCAGAAAGTTGCAACTTGCAATACAGAGGTTGTAGACTCACAATGAGTTGGAGCTCATAAGTATGATAATGTAAATAATGTAAATATTACTTATCATATAAAGAATAAGAGGTTTTTACCCTTTATGGGTTTCCTTAGGAAATATCTGTCTCTGTATATTTCATATGTGACAATGATGTTGAATGTTCTATTGCTTACTTCCCTACATTATTGTGATCGTCATTAAGTGCTCTGCAAAGAATTTAAAATAATCATAATTGTTTAATCACAGTAACAA
>JZKD02S2089057.1:2156806-2170461 GCA_000966675.3 Picea glauca | reverse complement strand
GGCCCCCTTTTATCTAAGGGTATATCGTAGAGCTTAAACATGTCAAGCCATGAAGTAAATTCAACCAATAAGGCCCCTCTATTCAATGGAACAAACGTTTCCTTCTAGAAGGTTAGAATGAGAACTTACATAATGAATTTAGGTGAAGATGTCTGGGATGTGGTAGGTACTAGTTATGTAAAGCCAATTGTACTAGCTAATAAGGATGAAAAGCTATAATTTAGCTTCAATGCTAAGGCTATGAATGCAATCTTGAGTGGGTTTGCAGAAGCAGAATTTGTAAAAGTTATGCACCTAGGAACTGCCAAAGAAATGTGGGACAAACTCATTAGCAGTTATGAAGGTAATGAGAAGGTAAAGGACGTCAAGATTCAAATCTACAGAGTACAGTTTGAATAGTTGAAGATGAAAGAAGATGAAATTGTTGGAAAATACTTTGTGAGAGTTGAAGAACTGGTAAATGTAATGAAAGCACTTGGTGAAAAAATTGAGGAACTTTCATTAGGTCAGAAAAAATTGAGAGCTCTACCAGATAGGTTCAACCCGAAGGTTTCTGCTATAGAAGAACTTAATGATCTAAAAAACTTGGAGTTTGATCAACTTCTAGGAACATTGACTGCATATGAAATGAGAATAGGCAAAGATAAACCCACCTCCAGAGAAGCATCATTTAAAGCAGACAAGAATGAGGATTCTGAGCCTGATGAAATTGAAGCAAAATTTGTGAAGAGACTGAAGAAGGGATCAAGAAAATATAAAGGTAAACTTCCTTTCAAATGTTTCAACTATGGTAAGATAGGTCATTTTGCAAATAAGTGTCCTCACAAAGAAAAGTATCAGACATGTGATGATGAGGAGAAGCACAAACACAAAAATTTCTTTAAAGAGAATAATTTTAAGAAATAAAGTCTTTGTGTAAACAATGATGATGATCCTTCAGATGATGAAGACAATGACTCCTCTATTGAAGATAAACTAAATGACTTCATGCTTATGTCCAAAGAGGATTATGATAATAAAAGAACAGGAAGTGAGGCTAATGAAGAAGTTGTGGTTGATATGGAAGGAGAACTGATCAGTGCACTGGAAGAGATTGACAGACTCAGAATTAAGAACAGAAAACAAAAAAAATTGTTGATACAGTTCATAAAAGACAATAAACAGCCTCATGAAGACTTTGCCTTGCTAAAAGTAGAATTAGAAGAGGCAAAGAAAATTGAGGACCTTCTGAAACAATAGTTATCATAAAGGAAGGCAAGATGTAAATCTCTGGAAGAAGAAGTAGTGAAAACTAGGAAAGAGTTGGAGAAGTTTCAAGCCTTGTATCATCAGAATCTATCAAGTATCAAAGCCTCAGAAGGATTAGCCACCATTTTGAATCAACAAAGGAATCCAAAGCTGAAAACTGGTCTGGGTTATGAAGAGGGATCAAGTAGTGGTAAGCCAAGAAACGAAGACCCCATCAAGTTTGTCAAATCTACAACCAATGATAGAAACAAACCTGCAGAAACAAAGGAAGACAATCAGCCGCCTAGGATGAGTAAAGGAAAAGGTGCTAGGAATGAATCTGTAGAACAAAGAAATAATGCGCTCCCTACTGAAAAGGTCATTAGCATGAAATAAATCCATCTGCTCAAAGAAGACAACCTTTTTCCAGGTACAAAGAAATTTTCTATGGCTATTGTTTCTACTGTTCTAACTTCGGTCACAAAGCTGTAAATTGTTCCTTAAGACTTAGACATGAGCAATTAAGGTTTCAAAGGAATAAATACTTGCCACAACAAATAATGATATAGCCAAGTAACAAACCTTCACAGATTGAAAATTACCAAATTAAGTTTAGAGACATGCAACTAAGGAGGTCAAGAAATAATCAATAGTCAATAAGTAGACAATGCTGCAACAATAATTTTGACGTATTGAACAATGATATTGAATGTTACATCTGTCATAACTATGGGCATAAATCTGTTGATTGTCGATTAAGGAACTATAAGCCAGATTTAAATTCCCCTGCTGAAAATGTCAAGGTGTGGAAGAATAAAGAAAGTGACAAGTGTGAATTAGTGTTGTCAGCTCAAAGAAAAATGAACCCTTGGTATATAAATAGTGGATGCTCCAAACATATGATGGGAGACAAAGGTAAGTTTCTATCTCTAAGTGAAAGAAAATCAGGAAACGTAACCTTTGGAAATGATGCTCCAGGTAAAATAAAGGGTAAAGGGATGGTGAGTTTAAGTAATGGAAAAGGAAAAGCCCAAGATATTCTACTTGTATATGGGTTGAAACATAATCTACTCAATGTAAGTCAAATGTGTGACAGAGGATGTGAAGTGGTGTTCATGTCCAAGGACTGCAAGATAAAGTCTGTAAACTCAGAACAAGTGGTGGCCAAAGGCATAAGGACATAAAATAATGTATATGTATTGAAAGAAAATAGAGAAGAGTGTCATCTAAGAAAACATGATGAAATCTGGTTATGGCATAGGAGACTTGGACATCTAAACTTTGACCACTTAATCAAACTCAAAAATCTTGAGGCATTAAAATATCTTTCGAGAATATCAAAGACCCAAGATTCAATGTGTAAACCCTACCAAGTAGGAAAGCTAACCAGGACACAGTTTAAGTCCAAGAGCTTTACTTCAACAGAGAAAACACTCCAACTAGTTCATATGGATTTATGTGAACCATCAAGATAGGAAGGCACAGGGAAAGAAAACTACTTCATGTTGATTATTGATGATTACTCCAAACTTACTTAGGCTGCCTTTCTCAAGGAAAAAGATGAATCTTTTGAGAAGTTTAAAATATTTAAGGCTTTAATTGAGACTCAAATAGGCAAGATGTTAAAGGCAATAAGATCAGACCGAGGAGGAGAGTTTATGTCAAGTGACTTCAAGGAATTTTGTGATAAGCATGGGATCAAGAGAGAATACACCATCCAAATAACTCCACAACAAAATAGAGTAACTGAGAAGAAAAACAGAACAGTGCAGGAAATGGCCAGGTCAATGATGAATGAGAAGAACATTGGTCAAACCTACTGGGTAGAAGCAATACACATAGCAGTCCATGTTCTTAGCAAATCCCACCTCAGACCACAAAGTGACAAGACACCTTATGAACTGTGGTATGGGAGACCTGCTTTAATTAAACACTTCAAAGTCTTTGGGAGAAAATGTTACATAAAAAATAATGATGAGAACCTTGGAAAATATGATGATAGGGCTGATGAAGGTATCTTCCTAGGGTATGCTACAAACAACAAAGGATACAGATGTTATAATAAGAGGCTTCATAAAATGGTTGATTGTATTGACATAAAATTTGATGATGGAATCCCAGCAAGAGAGGTGTACAGTAATGAGTCTTTTACAGAAGACACAACTAAAGCTGAAGATGAATGGGTACAAGAATAAAAAAATGAAGACTCTAAATCATATGAAGACACAGATACTCATACAGACTCAAATCAACAGACAACTTCAAATTCCTCCTCCAGAATCACTCAAAAGAAACATCCTGCAAGTCAGATAATTGGTGAAAAATACAGAGGTGTACAAACCAGGAGAAAGCTAATCACATATAGCTTTCATATCCATGCTGGAACCCAATAATTTTAATGAAGCTAGAAAAGATGACCATTGGGTTAAAGCAATGAATGATGAACTTGATCATATTGAGAAAAACAATACGTGGGAGATGGTTCATAGACCTAAAGGTAAAATATCATTGGCTCTAAATGGATCTTTAAGAATAAGTTGAATGAGAAGGGACAAGTTGTCAGGAACAAACAAAGATTGGTCTGTAAAGGATATGCTCAAATAGAAGGACTGGATTTTGATGAAGCATTTGTGCCCGTAGCAAGATTAGAAGATATCATAATGTTTCTTGCCTATGCTTTTCATAAAAGGTTTAAAGTCTATCAAATGGATGTCAAGTCAGCTTTTCTAAATGGAGATTTAAATGAAGAAGTCTATATGGAACAACCAGAAGGTTTCGAACTGTCTGATAACCTCGAATTGGTATGCAAGATGAAGAAAGATTTATATGGGTTAAAAAAATCCCCTCGTGCTTGGTATCACAGACTGAATACGTATCTCAAAGACAAAGGGTTCAAGAGAGGAACAATTGACAACAATCTATATATCAAAACTGAGGATAATGATTTGCTCATCATGTTAGTCTATGTAGATGACATCATCTTCAGATGTAATAAGGATTCATTGGTAAAATGATTTTCTTTTGTCATGGATTCTGAGTTTGAAGTGTCTATGATAGGTGAACTGTCATTTTTCCTTGGTCTACAAATTACTCAGAGTCCTGAAGGGATGTTCATTTATCAAGAAACATATTTAAGAGAAATGTTCAAAATTTTTCAAATGGAATATTCTAAAGCTGTGGGTACACCTATGGTTACTGGATGCAAATTAAGCAAGGATAATGACTCACCTGATGTTGATCAAAGGTCATATAGGTCAATGATAGGAAACCTGTTGTACATCATAACATCTCATCCAGACATCATGCATGTTGTTGGAATGGTAGGAAGATATCGGTCTACACCCAAACATAGTCATTTGCAAGCTGTCAAAAGGATATTCAGGTATTTGAAAGAAACAATGACTTATGGTCTGTGGTATCCCAGAAATCATAATTTTTAGTTAACTGCCTATTCAGATGCAGATTGGGCAAACTATTTTGATGAAAGAAAAGCACTAGTGGAGGAGCATTCTTCCTGGGTGGCTCATTAGTGGTATGGCTTAGTAAAAAGCAAGGTTCCATTTCTTTATCAACTACAGACGCAGAGTACATTGTTATTGCTACCTTCTACACTTAGTTATTATGGATGATTCAGACACTTGTATACTTGGAGGAAAAATGCGCAACACCGATCCCAATTCATTGTGATAACACTAGTGCCATAAGTGTGTCTAAGAATCTTGTATTCCACTCCAAGACCAAGCATATTCCCATAAAGTACCATTTTCTGAGACAACAAGTCACCAATTCGATTGTTCAGGTCCATTACATTCCAGCCACATAACAAATTGCAGAAATCTTTACTAAACCCCTAGCTAAGACATCATTTGAATATGTCTGAGAGAAGTTGGGTGTCATCCCGTCTCAAACCTAAGAGAGTCCATTCTGTTAGGGGGAATTTTGTATTGATTGAATATCTGATACCTCCTAAAATTACTATTAGGGGGAGCATGTTTTCTTTGACATTGATGTCAAAGGGGGAGAAAAGGAGTGGTCCAGATTGTCTAGACCGGATGCTACAGTTGGATGTCCAAATAGTTTAGTGCACTCGTTCAGGGTTTCCATCAATGCCAAAGGGGGAGATTGTTGGCATGTTTACATACAGGTGTGCTTGTCATTGATGGCAAGATTAGAGTATGCAGCAATGGAAAAACAAGGACTTCGTAAGATCAGGAGGATAAGTGCAGAGGTGCACGTAGAGTGCAAGAGTGTGCTTGATCATTTGATGGCAAACAGGCAGGCAAGGAAGATTGGGGAAAAAATTGATCCAACTCCATTTCAGAGTTTCGGATACCAGGAGGTGGAAGTGTCGAAACACTTCACCACAGGAGTCCTGGAATCACAAAATGTCAAAGACTCCATACTGGAGGTTTGGATATTGGGAGCTGTATATGTCAAGGACTCTCATGATAGGAATCCTGAAGTTGTGAAGTGCAAAAAGCCGAAAAGTTGAGCTGACTCCATTTCAAAGTTTCGTAGACTAGAAGGTGGAGTTGTCAAGAAATCTCATGTCAATAATACCAAAATCATGATGTGTGAAATCATGAAGAGATTTGGACTGTTGAATCATTTAGAATGTGGACCGTTGATATGACTCCATTTCAGAGCTTCGGATACTGAGATTTGGAAGAGTCAGGTGACGAGACTCTTCATCACAAGAGTCCCGAAGTGGCGAAATGTGAAATGCCGAAATCCTGAATTAGGCACAAGGAAGGCCCGTGAAGTGTCAAATTCATGACAAGATCTAGACTGTTGGGTCCATAGGACACATGACAACAGATTGTCATTTTGCCAACTGCAAATTCAAAGAAACGGGGTTCCCTAACCTCTTGAACTCGCAACAGGAATTCACGACATGAGAAATTGCAAAAGGCCAAAATTCAAAATGCCAAAATGATCGGAGCTAGTGAAACCAAGCTCCATTTCTGAGCTTTGGATATCAGGACATGGAGCATCAAGAAATCATCGCCACAGGAACACCGAAGTGTCGAAAATAAAAATCATGAAAGCACTATATGGATAAGTGCTTGGTCACCTCTCGTAGTCACATGGTTGAAGAGCTGTAGAGAAAATCTTGAAGCGATAAGATCCTTTTTCAGAGTTTCATAGATCGCAAATTGGAGAGTCGAGATGCCACACAACAGGATTGTCGAAATTCTGAAATGTGAAACACATTTTGGCTCAGCGTGTAGTCATAGCCATTGGTCACATCGATGGAAGATGGAGGAAGGAGCTAGTGCAGACGATCTCCATTTCGGAGTTTTGGGGATCAGTACATGGAGAGTAATGAAATCTTTACCACGGGGATCTCGAAATGCTAAAGTGTGAAATGGTGAAATGAACACAAGATTCAATGAAGTCAATTCAATGGTGTAAATGAATTTGAATAAGATCGGAGGGCTACTATTGCACTTCACAGTGTAACTGCTAGAAACAAATGATGGTTTCTACCAGAGGATGAGCTCATCTATGAAAGAGAAGATGAAGATTTTCACCATGGTAACTGCCAAAGAAGCTGAGGAATCTCGACAAAACACCCAATGATGATGGATGCATGTGTGAAACCACCAGAGAAGCTGAAGAGTTACCATGTTTATCAGGTAGAGCACTCACAATGAGCAGGAGATACAGAAGAGAGAGAGACAACATGGCACACAGGAGATGGGATAGTTGTGGAGAAGTGAAGTGGAGAAAAGACCCCGATGTGGAGGTTTTTGGTGGGAGAGGATGCAAGATAAAGAAGCAGATTGCATGCACAAGGTGCACAGAGACTATAAGAATGTTGAACAAAGAAGAAATGGGGGTTGTTGTTGAGTGTGATTGAGGCATGAAGAAGGAGGTAGAGCGTAGCAATAGAAATGAACAGAAGGGGAATGGTGTATCGAAGGGACTTGGCGCAGAGAGAATAAAAGGGAAAAGAACAGAAAGCATAAGGAGTGAGTAGAAGACACTGATGCAGACAGAGAAACGCAGTGTACCAGAATAATGATGAGATATGTAAGCCATTGAAGAACTTTATATCGTTGTAATAAGTCTTAATAACAAATATTTATATTTCAGGGTGGTAGGGTGGTGTAAGGGAGAATTGTTGTTCTCTGTTATACAAGTTGGTGCCTGTGTGACTGGAAGTTAGTGCTGGAACACTTAGGGATTTGGTGCTTCCTTCTAGTGGGTGCTAGAGAAACCAGGGAGTTGGTGCTTCCTTCTAGTAAGTGCTTGAGAAAATAGAGAGTTGGTGCTCTCAACAAGTTGCATCTTGCAATACAGAGGTTGTAGCTTTACAATGAGTTGGAGCTCATATGTATGATAATGTAAAGAATGTAAAGATTACTTATCATATAAATAAGAAGAGGTTTTTACCCTTTATGGGTTTCCTTGGGAAATATTTGTCTCTGTATATTTCATATGTGACAATGATGATGAATTTTCTATTGCTTACTTCCCTGCATTATTGTAATTGTCATTAAGTGCTATGAAAAAAATTTAAATTAATCATAATTGTTTAAGCATGGTAAAAATTGATTCACCACCCCCCCCCCCTCTCAATTGTCCAACATAGTTGAGCCTGCTAGACAAGACAAAGGTTAGTGCATGAGTTAAAAAATCCAAGTGCATGAAATAAACAATTAAATAAACTAAAAACAACTAAGGAAATAAAACTATAATGCATAAGAAACTTTGAACCAAAAACAATCAACCAAATGACCAAGATTATGCCACCAATGGATAACTATATTAGTTGGAAAAAATATGTAGAGAAAGGAGGACATATGGGTCCTCTCTTCCTCCTTGGGAGGGCTCTTGAGTTCTCTAATGGAGAGCTATTCTTACAATGGTAAAAAAGAAAGAAAATGATGAATAAATAAATTCCTATTCCCTTAAGAGGTGAGTGGAATGGCCTATTGGAATGTTGTTAGAATGCTCCAAGAAGAAAAGAGGATTCTCAAGGGAGGATTGAGGCAGCATAACAATACTATGAAATTATTAAATTCTTAGTGAACCCATGGCTTCCATTTATAGCATGTCTTCAAGGAATTATTCAACTGGTTCTTGGTTTGAACAAGGGTCCCTTTAGGGTACCCTTTGGTCCTTGACAAACCCCCCATTTGGACTCAACTCAGATATGAGGGTTAAATGAAGTTGGGAGTAGGTCCATAAGTGGTTGAGTAGCCGACAAGAACCATAAATGAGTCGTTCATAGGAGTGCATGGATTTTCTCATACACAATTGCGTATATGCCACATTGTGTGTTCTATGGGCTTATTTGGCACACGCACTATGCACACACTTCCTTTATTAAGTTAGCACATGCCAAATTTTTTTTAGTTGTATAGTTTTTGTCTCTTGGAAATACATTTTTGGTTCTGCAATTGAACTAATGGTTGTTTGGAAGTGTTGTATTTCCATAACCATTTGCATGCAATGTTGCAGACAAAATTTAGTGATAACAACAAGGTTTTCTTGTGATCCCATATCAAAAAGAGTATATGTCTTGTTAGGTTTTGAAATTACCCTTATGTGGAAAATATCTATCCTTTATTTTTCATGTTGAGTTTCATTGATGGGAGAATTTGAAGAAGTAGTACTTGCAACAGAATTCTTACCTTGTAAACCCATGGCTGTGATATTTATTTCATCTTCTGAATTAGATCCTAACTCTTGTTGTACAGTTGCAACAATGTTTGGCTTCTCTTTGTTGTTGAAATTTTTGCGTCTCTTTTCAGGATGAAGTTTCCAACACTAGTCTTCATCATGGCCATCCTCTGAACAATGTTTACAAGATAGTTTCTGCCTCTCTTTCTTGACTAAATCATTTTTCTTTCCATTTCCTTCAAAATCCATTTTCCCCTTGTCTCAATTAAAAAACTTATTTCTTCCCTCTTGAGGTTCATTCCTTCCTCTTGCCTCTAAATGAGTAGTCTGCACACATATTTCATCTAGATTTGAAGGGTTAAACATAATTATGGTATGCCTCAAGGAGCTATGCAATGCTCCAATATATTTGAGAAAAGTATCCTGTGAAGACAAATCTACACCCAAAACCAAAGCTCTTCTCCTAAATTCTTGAGTGAAGCTTTGCACATCTTGCCCTTTATCTTGCCTAAAGTTTTTCCAATCCATAATATCTTTCTACATGTATGGTAATGGATAAAATTTCCTTTTAATTGCAACAATAAAAGCATTCCAAGAGGATAAAAATTTACCATGTTTCTTCATGTCCTCTTGACTTTTGGCTTCCCACCAAATGAGTGTCACACCTTCCAATCTAAGAGAGGCAAGATGAACTTTGTTTTCATCATCTTGGATATTTTGTATCCTACAATACACCTCTATTTGAAGAACCCAATTGTCCAACCTTTTTGAATTCACCTCTCCATTATACATAGTCAATTCAAATTTAATATCAAGATTTAGTAAAGGAGTTTGTAATGAAGTTTTACCATGTCCTTTTGGAGAATTTGGAGGTGGTTGTGAAATGGTGGAAGAGGTAGAATATGGAGGTGAAGTAGGTGGAGAATCACCACTCCCTCCATTTACCTTTGGATTTTATCATCACTGTCTCCATTTCCCTTACGAGGGTTGGATATTTTAGCTTGGAATATTGAATTTATTTCTTCAAAAAAAAAATTCACCATTTCAGCCATATCAAAGAAAGCTTTCTTGAAAGTTTCCTCCTTTGAAGGAAGAGGTCCATGGCTGTCCTCATGAACCATACTTGGTGAAAATATCCTTGAATCTTGAGGTTATTTGATAGTTCTCCTTCTTGATAGTTGAGAACTTGGATCTACAAGTTGACATTCTCCTTTTGTGATCTTCTACCTTGTAAGCATTAGAAAAAAAAAAAAAAACAACTTGGAAACAATCAAGTATTCAAAAACCAAAGCTCTGATACCAACTGATCTGAAAATGGAATGAATATGTTTCCAATAGATCTTAAAAATGAAGAAGACTTATCTCTTAAAATTGAAAGTGTAAATTGGCATGTGTTTGGGTAATAGGATCAGTTTACTAACACATAAATTTAGTGAGTTTTAATTAAACATGAGGAGAATATCAAATTGATAAAAACCATAAAAAATGAACACATAACACAACAAATGATAAAGGAGTTCACCCCTCTCTTGGGCTACATTTCCCGGTCCAACTTTCCTTGGATCATTTTAATTATTCTTAAAAATTTCTCTTACAGTGATCAGAATACAAACCAGATGGCTTCAATGGCTTCGAAACGTCCAAAAACCCTAGATGGGCTTTTTTGGTACTTGATTTGGCCAAAAAATGAAGAAGTTACACTTCCTAGAAGTTTTTCCCTTCAATCTTGTTGTAACTGCTTGCCAAAACACACATGTGAATGGCCAACTTGTCTCCCATGACATTTCTAAGCCTAAAACCTAGTACACTCGCACATCTGAAAAAATAGGGAAAATTTTCGAAGAGTTACTGAGATTAGCGCCCCCTTGGGCAGAGGTGTTGGTTGCATGGGGGGCATGTGGCCACATCCCAACACATAAATCAGGCTTTGTTTGCATGTGTGAAATCCATGATGACAAATGGAGGGTGCATGGAATGCTTCCTATTGAGGTGTTAACCCCCTGTGCCAAAACTAAGGAATGGTCATACGGTAATGTAATAAAATCAAGGTTTAAACTCCATAAAAATCCACACCAAAAGAAAACCATGTTCCAAACTCATGCGCCAAATGTTGAAAAGTGTGGACATATGGAAATGGTCGTGTGGTAGCTATATGCGGCGAAGGTTGTACTAGCATAAACCCACACAAAAGGTTAACAATGGTGGTTACATGGTATAGTTCATATGAGTTAGGGTTGGGGAAAGGCCCCAACCCTTAAATCTGTCGAAATAACACAAAGGTAAGTTTAAATATTTAAATCACACTATAGTTGTTAAGAACTACCATGGTTCGGCTGGTATCCTGGCCCTGCCAAACCTTTTCCCCATCCCTGAAGGTTGCAGATTCAACTCCCATTGAGTCATAAACTTTTTCCACTACCAACCAACGAAGGGCTGCCACGTGGAAACCCATCATTGGGCCACATGGCACCATAATATATTCCCACTAGGAATGACACATGTCAAGATGTGATTCTCCAATGTAAACACCTACCCATGTCATCATTCCAACTCACTACCACATCACTGTACGACTGTATGGTCTATACGATTAGATGCCACACCAGCACTGTATAAACTGCATAGTCATCAAAATTTTGCATGTTTGACAAAATGAACATAACACGATATCTTCCTCATACAACATCTGTTTGAGCCTATTCAAGTTGTGTTCTCTTTGTAATGATGTGTCCTACGAACACGTCCGATTTTAAGTTATTCCAAGAAATTTCATTTTTGAGCTAAATTTGATCCCCTGGATCAATGCTCCAGATCGCCTACTAGTCTGGGCCAAAAAGACTTTATATGATGATGGTGAACTAGTCGAAAATCCAGTGGATCTAAGGAGGACTAGATCACAATTTTTCGAGGCCCCCTTTTCCTTGGCTGGCAAAGAGAAGTTGATTCCCATACATTGCTATATGTCACTTTCAGAAGATCCAAATTCATATATATAGGCCATGGGAAACCCCTTCTGGGAAGTTTCTATGGATGAGGAGTACAATGCTCTCATGGAGAACCAAACTTGGGATTTTGTTCCACTTTCGAAAGGAAGAATTATTTTTCGATGCAGATGGATGTTTCAGAAAAAGATGGCTGGAAATGGTGAGATAAGTAAGTATAAATCTTGGCATGTTGTTAAAGGTTACTCTCATGTACATGGCATTGACTATACCAGTACTTTTACACCAGTTGAAAAAATGGACTCCATCAGGCTAGTTTTGTCCATTACGGATTCTCGACACTAGGAAGTCCATCACATGGATGTGAAGAGTTCTTTTATTCATGAAGATATGAAGGAGGAGATATATATGGAGTAGCCACAGGGGTATGTTCATGACTCCTCTCTTGTATGTACGTTAAAGAAATCATTATATGGGCTCAAACAGGCTCCTCAATCTTGGTATGCAAAAATGAATTCTTTTCTACTTTCTCAGAGATTTTGTAGATACAAATCAGATACCAATGTTTATATGCTTCACTGTTATGACTCCCTTTTGCTGAGTGTTCTATATGTAGATGACTTATTGATCACCGAGAGTACTTTATCATAGATTTCATGGGTTAAGACTACCTTGGATGATAGATTTTCCAAGAGTGATATGGGTTTGTTGCATTATTTTCTTGGTTGTTAAGCCCTAATATTGGCCCATTACCCCTTAATTGGGGCATATTGTATTAGTAATGTTATTTTATTTATGTTGGCTTTAGGCCATTAGTTGTAATTATACCTCCTAGTCTCCTATATATACCCAGGAGACATTTTCATTTTGAATCATCTTGTACTTGAACATTTAAGTGGGGTAAAAGGAGGTTTCCCCCTAGAAGATACTTATTATCTAAAATTATCTCTTTTTCAAGGTGTTGAGTACTTTTTTGGGGGTTTTTCTATGCTATATTTATATTTGATTCTTAACATATGGTATCAGAGCTCAGGGTCTTGGGGTTTCACTGCTACATCTGAGAGACCTTGGAATTTTGACTATAACTTTTTTCCTACAACATTTCAAAAGGAATGGCTTGGAGGATATTTAGTAGATGGAATAAGGTAAGTCGGGTTCAAACTTCATCTTCCGAGGCATTACACTTTCGGAGATATAGCCTATACAAGATAGGGTTCTAGAATCATCCTGAACTGAGTCACTGCGGAATTTTCTCTATAAAAACTTCTCCATAATGTTTAAGACCCTGAAATCCAGAGGATATTTATATAAATTAGTAAAGTATCTGTGGTAAAAATTTCAGCTTCTGGGCCATCTTAAATTTGTAGATACACCCTATTTAAGATAGGGTATCTGACTAGTCCTATTGACTAGTCTCAAGAAGGTGTTCCAGGTAAAACAATCATAACTTCTTCCTAGAGTATCCAAATTGAGTGGGACTAGTTTCATTGGATCATGGAAAGTTTGTAGTATTTCTGGTGTGATTTTCATAATTTTATCAATTATTTTGTGTGGGGCATGCTATACAAGTGATATCTCCTGGAAAGGACAAAAATCGACAAGTTGTGGGGAAGTTATTGTAAATTCCACTTGGGACATCCAATTTTGATTAGACCTATGGCATTGTAGAGAAGAAATATCAAATAACTATATAAAAGAAATTTTCATACCCAGAACGGCCGAAACTTGGGAGATACAATAGAAGAAATATTGTCTAGCAGAACCACCTCAAAATCAAGCTTCAAAAGTGATACTTGGCCAACATGCCACCAAAAAAGGGAACTTCTACACCAAATAAGCCTCTAGAAAATCCTA
>JZKD02S2089057.1:2133937-2152783 GCA_000966675.3 Picea glauca | reverse complement strand
TCCTAGTCTCCTATATATACCAAGGAGACATTTTCATTTTGAATCATCTTGTACTTGAACATTTAAGTGGGGTAAAAGAAGGTTTCCCCCTCAAAGAGGCTTATTATCTGAAATTGTCTCTTTTTCAAGGCGTTGAGTACTTTTTCTGATGTTTTTCTATGCTATATTGATATTTGGTTCTTAACATTGGTCTTCAAGTATCACAGTCTACTTTGGGAGTTAAGATTGCCCAAACCAAGTATGCATTGGACCTAATTGATAGGTTTCAGATGATAGAGTGTAAGCCAGTTGGTTCACCTTTTCTTTCAGGGGTCAGATTGGAGGATGGAGTGACTACTCCTTTGGTTGGCAATACTCTCTATCGATAGTTGGTAGGGATATTATTGTACCTCACACATACTCGTCCTGGTCTCTCTTATGCAGTGAGTGTTGTTTCTAGGTATATGCAGGAGCCTCATTAGCTTCATTGGAATTCTTCTAAGAGAATACTTCGATATGTAAAAGGAAATCCTAGTTTTGGTATTGATTATGTAGTTGATTGTCCTCTATATTTGGTTGGGTACACGTATTCAGATTGGGCTGGTGATGACCCAAGCTGGAAGCCCACCTTAGGGTATGTATTCATTTCTAGTTTCGATCCACATTGTTGGTCAAGAAAGAAGCATGCAACTATTTCTTTATCCATAACAGAGGCAGAGTACAGGGGAGCAATGGATGTCGTCACACATTGTATTTGGATGTAGGGTTTCCTTTCTAAGTTTGGGATTCAATATTAGATATTGACTGTCATATTTTGTGACAACCAAGGTACCATTCATATATCCACTGATTTGGTTCAGAGACAAAGAAACAAGAATATGGATATACACATGCATTACATCCGGGGGTTGATTTAAAATTGAGTGATTTCATTGCAGTACTTCCCCACTGAGCAGCAGGTTGAAGGCATCATCACCAAATCCTTCATTGAGAATAAATTCTATGACTTGCAAGATCTTTTGGTTATTGTAGAGACAGTTGGGTAAACTCTCACAGTTTACTTAACATTTTTTTTATGTCCTCTTTTTTTTGGGGGGGGGTTTCACATGAGGTTTCCCCTCTTTCCTTGTTTTACAAGGGATTCATTATTGTATTGAGTACCTAAAATGGCCTAGTATTTGAGAATCACATTTTCTTATCATGTCACTATAGTTAGGCTTAAGGGGGGTGTTAGAGAATAATCCTAACTTCCCTTGGTGTATGACTTTTCTTAGGCACCTAAACCTTGGTTAATTCATCCCAATGCATTTTTCCTCACTTTATTTGACTTTCTAGAGAGAGTAGGAGACACTTTCTTTGTTTTTAGGGAGTTTTCCTTAAATTTAGGGATATTGACATGGAGTTAATATTGAGTTCTTTAATTATAACTCCACTTAGTGACTCATTTCCAACCTCCGTACATAGTTTAAACACCTAAAGGAAGGAGAGCGCACTTCCTCCTTAAATCAAGGAAATTGTCCCTTGATTTTAGGGATTTACCTGTTTTCTTTAGAAAAAATCGCATGTTTACCTAATCGGTTAGTAAACACACACTTTTCATCCTATCATACTCATTTTAGGTGTGGGGTATCTATTTTAGAGGTTTAGGCATGTGATTTAACCATTTTTACAGCACTTTTAGTGGCAGATTCGATTATTAGTGACAAGATCAATTCCTCTCTACATATTGGATTGATCTCATTGTAATTTTGAATTATTGGAAATACATTCATTCTTGTGGAGTGAATTCTTATTTATCGTTCTCTTCTTTGTTTATTTTCAAATTCATTGGATTAGTATTATATTTCTCATCGAATTCTAGATCTCTCAGGTCTCATAATGTAAGAGCATAATCCTAACTTTCGTTGGTGTATTACTTGCCTTAGGCACCTAACCTTGGTTAATGCATCCCAATGCATTTTTCCTCACTATATTTGACTTTGTAGAGAGGGTAGGAGACACTTTCCTTGTTTTTAGGGAGTTTTCCTTATATTTAGGGATATTGACATGGAATTAATCTTGATTTATATAATTAGAACTCCACTTAGTGACTCCTTTCTAACCTCCATGCATAGCTTAAACACCTAAAGGAAGGAGAGCACAATTCCTCCTTAAATAAAGGAAACTATCCCTTGGTTTTAGTGATTTACCTCGTTTCTTTAGTAAACTTTTCATGTTTAGCTAACCAGTTATTAAACTCACACTTTTCAGCCTATCATACTCATGTTAGGTGTGGGTTATAAATTTTAAAGGTTTAGGCATGTGCTTTAGCCATTTTTACACTGCATTTAGTGGAAGTTTCTATTATCAGTGACAAGATCAATTCCTCTGTACATATTGGATTGATCTCACTCTAATTGAACATATTGTGAATACATTCATTATTGTGTATTATATTCTTCTCTATATTTCTCTTCTTTTTGTTGGAAAATATTTAACAGACAGCAAATGGAAAATATTTAACAGACAGTGAACTCTTGTCATTGATGGCAAGTACAACAATGAAGATGGCATGAGTACAGGAAGTTTGTAACCAACAGGAAAACAAAATATGAGTTCAGGAAGATCGAATGGTCAAAGGAAATGCAACATTGATCAAATGATCAAAGGCCCGTAAAGTTTGAGAAGCATTTCTGATCGTTGGATCTCATTCAAAATTCCTGAAAGAACAAGGGTCGTCAGATCTGAATGTAGACAAAAAGAGCACTAAAGAGGAGGACAGATCTCAGATGTTAGATCCAAGCACAGGACCCAACCATCGTTGGATCAAGGATAACCTACACGCTTTTTAAAGTACAACAAGGAGAAGCGGGCGTACAAAATTTTGAAAGGATGAGGACCATCCATTTACGGGTAGGACATGTGGGGATAGATCGTCACTTCGCTGACTGGAGAGTCAAAGGAACAGGGCTCCCTAACCTCTCGAAATTGAGATATGCGAAATCACGATTTAATCTGAGCCATCAGATCAAGATTGAATCTGGATCATTGATTCCAGTCCATGTTAGAGTTTCAGGGATCGAGAGATGGAGATGTCAAGTAATATCAACCACCAGAATCCTGATATCGCGATATGCAAAATCACGACTCAATCTGAGTCGTCAGATCAAGATTGAATCTGGACCGTTGATCCTAGTCCATTTCAGTGTTTCACGGATCGAGTATTGGAGATGTCAAAGATCATTAACAATAAGAATATCGATATCATGATATGCGAAATCACGATTTGATCTGAGCCGTCAGATCAAGATGTGATCTGGACCGTTGATCTGACTCCATTTTGGAGTTTCGTGGATTGGGACTTTAATGTGACAAAAACACTGAACACCAAGAATGTCGAAATCACGATTTAATTTCAGTCATTGAATCAATATCAGATCTGAGCAGTTGATCTAACTCCATATCGGAGTTTCGTGAATCGCAACATGGAGAGGCAAAGAAAATGATGCAACAAGAATGTCGAAATCGCGATATACGAAATCACGATTCAATCTCAGTCATTGAATCAAGATCAGATCTGGACCGTTGATATAACTCCATATCAGAGTTTCACGAATCGTGACATGGAGAGGAAAAGAAAACGATGCAACAAGAATGTCGAAATCGCGATATGCGAAATTGCGATTCAATCTCAGTCGTTGAATCAAGATCAGATCTCGACCATTGATCTTACTCCATATCGGAGTTTCATGAATCGCGACATGGAGAGGCAAAGAAAAAAATGGAACAAGAATGCAGCCATTGAATCAAGATCATATCTGGACCATCGAATCATAGTACATGTGGCAAGCGATCAAAATTTCGCTGACTTGGGGTCAATGGAGCATAGTGTTGAAATTCACAAAATGAGAAATCGTGAAAGCGCTTTATGCATAAGCGCGTGGTCCTAGCCATTGATCACATCGATGGAAGATGGAGGTAGAATCTAGAGGTGCTAAGCTTGGCCATAGAAATGCCGAAAGGAATGCAAGATCTCATGAAGCCAATCCAACGGTGCAGGTGAATTTGATCAAAGATCGAAGGGTTACTGTTCTCTCTCATAGTTAACTCCTCAGTTACGAATCTGTTAGTGAAACAGACTCATGATTGCCAATCAGTTGGCATTTCAGTTGCTTAGACAATTGTCTTTCTTTTGCCGAAGGAAATGCAAAGTGGAACGGCCATGGAGGTGTGTATAAAAGAATATGAGACAGACTGTGTGAGGTTGGCGGTTCTGTATGAAAAATGAATAAAACTGTAAGAAAGGGAAAATCATAGAAAGTGCAGTGTGAGATTGAGAATATGCACAGTGTGAGATGAAAATCATAGAAGAGTAACAGATGATGAAGAAAAATTGAAGCAGAGCAGAATGACAGAACAAGCTGATGCAGAGCAGACCTGCCGAACAGACAGATGAAGAGAAGAATTGCAGAACAGTTAGAAAAGGACCTAATTTACAAAACAAATAAAGATTGGTAAGAAGTGATTTATCTCTGTAGTTGATTGTTTATTTATTCATTAATATCCTAGTCAGGTTGGGAGGTTCTCGGGAGGACCGTTGTCCTTAGAGGTTCAAGTGAGAGATTGAACATAGGAAGTTGTAGCTTCCATCTGGTTGCAGCCAGAGAAACTAGGGTGGTAGGGTGGTGCAAGGGAGAACAAGTGTTCTCTGTTATACAGGTTGGAGCCTATGTAACTGGAAGTTGGTGCTTCCATCCAGTTGGTGCTAGAAAATTAAGGGATTTGGTTCTTCCTTCTAGTGGATGCTAGAGAAACTAGAGAGTTGGTGCTCTCAAACAAGTTGTAGCTTGTAAAATAAAGGTAGCAGCCTCACATTGAGTTGGTGCTCAATTATAGATGATGTACAGAACTTAAAAGACTGCCTATCATTTCGAAGAAGAAGAGGTTTTCTCCCTTTATGGGTTTCCTCTTAAAAATATATCTTTGTGTATACCTTATGTGTGACTGGTGCTCTTTAATTTTACTGTCCATATGTTATATATTGTTGATGATCACTTGAAGAAAGATTAATAATGTTTTAATAGACTTAAAATTGTTAAATCTCAATGATAATTGATTCACCCCCCCTCTCAGTTGTCTTAGTAATTTCAACAATTGGTATCAGAGAAAGTTCCTTTTATTCAAAGGTAGATCTGTAAGATTAAACATGACAAGTCATGAAGGGACTTCAGCCTCTAAGCCCCCTCTATTTGATGGAACAAATTTTTCCTTCTGGAAGATTAGAATGAGAACATACTTAATGGCCTTGGGTGTCGATATTTGGGATGTAGTAGAGACTGGATATACAAATCTTGTTGTGCTAGCCTCCAAGGATGATAAGTTAGAGTTTAGTTTTAATGATAAGGGGATGAATGTTATCTTGAATGGACTTGCTAAAGCTGAGTTTGTAAAGGTGATGTGATGCAGGAGCATCTCCCACGTCAAGCGAGCCAGCATGGAATGGAAGTGGACAGCTGGACAAGCTAGCACAAATTTTGAAATCACCTTGGGAATTGATGCCCCATATTAAATGAAGCAATTAATATGAAGCACACTTGTAAATGTAATTGGGCCTTGAGCCTTTATCTCTCGTCCTTAGTAGGTAGGAGGCATTTAAGATAGTTAATTTAGGTAGATAGAATTTAATTCTAGAATAGACTGTTTGAGAGCGTAAGAGGGAAATGGGATATAGACACCCTCATTGTGTATTGTATCATTAGATTGGAAGAATTATGGAGAAGGAAGAGCAAGATCATGCAGAGAGATGTGTAAGAACACCCATGTACAGATGTTTGGATTAATAAAAAGAGGTTGATTCAAATTCATGGTTTTGTGTTGTTATTTGTGTATTGATGTTATTCTCATGAATGTTTGTTTCCTGTTATGCACTTGTTTTGATATGTTGTGTATATGATTTCATGTTCTAAGTTGAATTATGAAAGGAAGAGGGAATTAGTTTCAATTGTTTCTCTATCTGAGTAAGAATTCCTGAAAGGAGTGCAGTGGAAGTGTCCACAAGGAGTGCGTCGACATGAATTCATGGTAGTGTCTCTAAATCTCAGATAGTTTTACTTTTGTTCTCGTTTCCCCAGAAGTGCAGTTGGGCATAGGAGGCGTGAAAGGAGTGTGCATGCCAAGCAAAGTTCAGGGTTACGAACCTGAGCAAGGGTTCAAAGACTGTTGCCGTAGGAGTGTGCAGAGTCGGAGGAATTCAACACTTAAACATGTTTGAAGTTGCTGCAAGGAGTGCACGCAATAATCTTCTCTATGACTCAGAGTCGTGAGAAATCTCAGGAGGGATAAATCCTTTGAAGCTATTGAAGGTAGCATAAGGAGTTGGTGCATATTCAGTGACTCAAGGTGTCGGAGTTTTGTGTCACAGGTGATTAAGTCTGGGAAGGAGTCCTTGGTTCACATCATGAAATAAGTCATCAAAGGGAAGAAATCGATGGTCATAAATCTGTAGGGAGGATTGGTAAAATCCCGCCAACCGTCAGATCTGCCAGAGGAGCGGGGAGGTTACGGTTGCATCCGGAGTCCAAGATCAAGAGATTGTGGACCTCTGGATCTGCACATAGATACCCATCAGCCATTGGATTGACCGGGAGTTGCACAAAGGTTAAGTTTCGTGGATGAGAGGAGGAAAGTTCTGACGAGAGGCATGGTCATCGGGATTTTGGCATTCGTGAAATCGGGAATCACAAGGATGAGTGATCAGGAATTTTCATAGTGAAAATCTCGGAAGCAATTGGGGCCATCTGTTACTTGGGATGCATGTGATAAATCATAAAAGAGTCGGGGATCAACATTTCATGAGTTCTGGAGACAAGGAAACTTACACTTCAGAATCCCGAAGTCCATTTTTTTGGAAAAAAGGAGAGATTTGTGTGGGACCCAACTGATGTCATCTCATCATAATGAGGCATCGAGAATTTGAAGTCTCAGAGGCCCCAAGAGAAAATCAGGGTCGTTCATCTCTAGAGGACGCATGGAGACAATTGAGGTTATCGGGGGGAAATCCTGACAGGGAAGCCAAATCGGCATATCAGGATTCGACATTTCGCGAATCCTAAAGAGAAGGCAACCAGAGCATTTGAAATCGTGAATCGTGAAATAGTGAGGAGCAGTGAGAACCATCCATCCTTGAGGATGCGTGGCCGAGATCGAAGCCTTCAGGAAATTCCCCAAAAGAAGAAGACAATTGTCGGGAAATCGAGAGTCGGGAAAGCGAGGATCCCGTGGACAAGAGGCCCAATACATATTGACACTCGAAACCTCTAATCCCTATAAGAGATAGGATTGTGGTCATATAAGACAAGGTCGTGTGGAATGGGAGCATAGCCAGGAGGGACTTAAGCAAAAAGGAAGTGCATCGGGATATCGGAGATCGGGGATTCGAGGAAGCAAGTGTTGGTGACATCAGGGATCAGAAAACCCCGAAACCCGATTGTTATTTTCTATTGAGAACGGAGAAGCACTCAGGCCTAAGGGATGTAACGAGCAGGGCAGACCTATGGGTCAAATATTAATAAGGATTCAAGGGGAGAATCAAAGGAGCCACTCCGGATCGAGGGTAATTTAGAACAATCTTTAAGACCGGGAGGTCAGGCACAGGACCTGCTAAGGTAGGTGCCTGGGGTGACGCCGTCAAGTGGTATCAGAGCTTAGAAAATCTTCTTTGCTTTCTGTAGCAGGGAAAAGTAAGATTCACCATGCCGCCAAGGAGAAGAGATAGACAATCACCCGATCCAGAGGAGGAAAGGGAGATGTCCAGAGGAAGGGGTAGACAGGTACAGAATCCAGAAGTAGAAAGAGATCTGCATAACATATGTGCCAAACTTTTGGATGTGGAGATAAGAAAAAAATGCATAGCTGATATAGGAGATATCAGTGAGTCCGAAAATGAAGATGATGTTGGACATGGAGAAGAAGAAGAAGTCACAGCAAAAGATGGAGCCAATGAACGCTTGCTTAAAGCTGTTGCAAGAATGGGTGCAAAGGCGAAAATGGACATTCCAGTTTATGAAGGAAATACGGATGTAGAAGATATTCTAGACTGGATTAGATCTCTAGACACATACTTTGAATATGAAGATGTCGAAGAAGAAAATAAGGTCAAGCATGTTGTCACAAGATTGAAGGGGCATGCAACATTGTGGTGGGATGAACTAGAAGCGGATAGGCATTGCCAAGGCAAGTAGAAAATTAAGAGCTGGGACAGGATGATTGCAAAGATGAAAGAAAAATTCATCCCCAGGGATTACCAAATTTCTCTGTTTAGGAGAATGCATAACCTGAGACAGAAGCTGATGACAGTGAAGGAATATACGGAGGAAGTTTACAGGCTGAATATTAGGGCAAGTCATCGTGAAAGTAATGATGAAAAAGTAGCTAGGTTTATGAATGGCCTAAGATATGAAATTAAGGATGAGATGAGTATGTTGACCATCTGAAAGGTGGAAGATTCTTATCAAATGGTTCTAAAAGAAGAAGAGAAGCTGAGCCAAAAGCAGGGTCAAAGAGGCTGAGGTACAAGTCAACCTAGAGGCAAATCAGTTGCTCAGGAAAGAACCCAGAAGCCCAGGGACAACTGGAAGAAACCTCAGACACAGATAGAGAGGGGTGGAAGCTCACAACGAGGGCGATATGTTGAACATATAGGAAAACATACTAAGCAGAGAGGAGATTATGTTGACAACTAGGGATGATTTTAAGGATGGAAATTTGTTTTAAAATGTAGAAACCTTGGCGAATCTTACTAATCCTTCATATGCCAACTATAAATGTTTGGCAATATTTTTGTAAAAATATTCAAATCTATAAGGATTTTATATAGTTTTTTTTAAATTTTAGCGATTTTTAAGGTAAAGTAATTTTATCCTATAGAATTTGGGCTAATAATTTTTAAAATAACGAATCTCATTTTTGGAAAAAACATGGAAAATTAGCCCATGAGTGAAATTTAGCCCCTAAAATCATCCATGCTGACACCAACATTTTTCCTCGTACTAGAGGTCGGGGAAGAGGAAGAGGTTGAGTAATTACATGCTTCACATGTGGAAAGAATGGGCACAAGTCTTATGAGTGTCCTGATAAAAATAAAGAGCTTGGAGAGACTCACATCACCGAGGCAGAGAGGCGAGATGTTGAGGCAGAAGGTGTTGAAGGTGGAAGATCGTTGATGATGCGAAAAGTCCTTTTGACACCAGAGAAAGAGGTGGAAAGTTCAGTCCAAAGGACCAGACTTTTCAGGACTGCTTACAAGACCAAGGATAGGTTATGAAAGGTTATTGTGGACAGTGGTAGCACAATAATCTCATATCTACAGAGATGGTAGAGAAGCTGGAGCTGGAGATGATTGAACATCCGAGCCCATACAAAGTTTCATGGCTACAAAAAGGACATAAGGTAAATGTCACTAAACAATGTTTAGTTGAATTAACGATAAGATATTATGTGATGTCATTCCCATGGATGTTTGTCATCTATTGCTGGGTAGACCATGGAAATATGACATAAATGTGATTCATGATGGGCAAATGAACACATACACGGTGGAGAAGAATGGGAGGACACACATGTTGCTTCCAATAAAAGATAAGGAGGTGAAGCCGGAGGTAAGAAACACTGTACTTCTCATGAGTGGGAAGGGACTTCTTACAGAGGTTAAGAGGAAGGAAGAACCACAATTCATTGTGGTCAGGAAACCAAAAATTGTTCTGACTAGCACAAGAGTGGATGATTTACTAGAAGAGGTTTAGGAACTGCTGGAAGAGTTCGCTGACATTGTAGTGGATGAATTACCTCGTTCGTTGCCACCAATCAGGAGTTTGATTCATCATATTGATCTCATGCAAGAAGCTAGTTTGCCAAACAAATCTATGTATAGACTGACACCGCAAGAGAATGGAGAAGTTAAGAGGCAAGTCCAAGATTTATTGGACAAAGGTTTAGTTAGGGAAAGCTTGAGTCCATGTGTTGTTCCAACAGTACTCAGTCCGAAGAAAGACGGAGGTTGGAGGATGTGTACTGATTCAAGGGCGATTAATAAGATAACTATCAGGTACAGATTTCCATTGCCAAGAATGGATGATCTGATGGATTTCTTAAGTGGAGCAAATTATTTTTCAAAGATCGATTTGAAATGCGGTTATCGTCAGATTCGCATGAGAGAAGGTGACAAATGGAAGACAACATTCAAGACAAATGAAGGGTTGTATGAATGGATTTTTATCTCATTTGGCTTAAAAAATGTGCCAAGTACCTTCATGAGGTTGATGAACGAAGTCCTGAGGGAGTTCATCGGGAAGTTTGTCATTGTGTATTTTGATGACATACTGGTTTTCAGTAAAACAACAGCAGAGCATCTGAAGCATTTGGCTACAGTGATGCAGAAATTGCAACAGGAGAAGTTGTTGATAAACATGAAGAAATCCTCATTTATGAAGACAGAGCTCATTTACTTGGGGTTTGTTATTTCAGCAAATGAGTTGAGGATGGATCCAGATAAGGTAGAAGTGATCAAGAATTGGCCATCACCAAAGAACATATTTGAGGTGAGAAGTTTTCATGGATTGGCTACTTTCTACTGAAATTTCATTAGGAATTTCAGTGGAGTCAGCACATCGATGATGGAAACAGTGAAGAAAAGACATCAATCTTTTCACTAGACAGAAGAATATGAGAAGAGTTTTAATTTGTTGAATAGGAAGATCATGAAACAACCAGTTTTGGTGTTTCCGGATTTCTAGAAAACATTTCAAGTGAAATGTGATGCAGGAGGGTTTGCAATTGGGGCGGTCTTGAGTCAGGAAGACAGGTCAATAGCGTACTTTAGTGAGAAGCTGAATGAAGCAAAGGTGAAGTATTCCACATATGATAAGGATTTTTATGCCATCATACAGGCATTGAAGAAGTGGAGGCATTATTTGATTTCGAATGAATTTATTCTATACAGTGACAACCATGCACTGCATTTTGTGACTCAACAGGAGAAGTTGAATCAGAAACATGTCAAATGGGTTGAGTATATGCAGAATTTCACTTTTTTGATTAAACACATTTCTGGTACCGCTAACAAAGTTGTTGATGCTTTGAGCAGGAAGTGTTTGCTATTGCAGGAGTTCAGAGTCAAAACATTGGGTTTTGATGATTTCAGGGATATGTATGCAGATGATCAAGATTTTAAGGAAGTAGATGAAGTGGTTGATAATCCAGTTCTTAGAGACAGAAGCCCATGGATAGATTACATGATCCAGGAAGGTTTGTTGTTTAAGGGCAATCAACTATGTATTCTGAATTGCTCCATGAGGGAGAATCTGCTGAAGGAGAAACATAGTGGAGGATTGGTCGGACACTTCGGTCATGAAAAGATGTTCGCAAAATTGAATGAGTCATATTTTTGGTCGGCAATGCAAGAAAACGTCAAGAGATTCGTGGACAGATGTATAATTTTCCAGCATTCGAAGGGAAGGAAGAAGAATGCAGGTTTTTATCAACCATTACACATACCTGAGAAGCCGTGGGATGAAATTAGCATGGATTTCATATTGGGGTTTCCAAGGACTCAAAGAGGATTTGATACGATCTTTGTGGTAGTGGATAGATTTTCCAATATGGCACACTTTATCCCATGTCAGAAAACTAGTGACGTGACTCACATCGTGAACCTGTTTTTCAAAGAAGTCATTTGACTTCCAGGCTTACCAAGGAGTATAGTTTCTGATAGAGATACGAAGTTCATAGGGCACTTCTGGAGGACCTTATGGAAGAAGCTGGGAACTAACTTATTGTTTAGTTCAGCTTATCATCCTCAGACGGATGGATAGACAAAAGTAGTGAACAGAAGTCTGGGAGACCTACTGAGGAGCCTGGTGACAGAACACCATAGCCAGTGGGACAATGTATTACCACAGGCAGAGTTCGCTTATAATGACTCGGTGAATAGGAGCACAGGGCTGAGTCCATTTCAGATTGTTTATGGCATGCAGCCAAGGGGAATTTATGAATTGAGGGATTCAAAATAGAATGCAAATAGGAGTGCTAGTGCAGAAGATTTTCCAAAAGAGATGAAGGAACTTCACAGCCGAGTGAAGGAGCGATTGCAAAATTCAAGTCAGGAGTATAAGAGGAGAGAAAATCAACACATAAAACAACTTTAATTCGAATTTGGTGACTTGATTTTAGTACATTTGAGAAAGGAAAGGTTCCCAAGAGGAACGTATAATAAATTGAATATGAAGAAGATCGGACCATGTAGGGTCTTGAAGAAAATTGGAGAAAATGTTTATGAGATTGAATTACCTGATGGGATTGGAATTTCCCCGATATTCAATGTCTCATATTTATACCCATACAAAGTTGAGGAAGAAGGAAAAAATGATGAACAGTCAGAGGTTCAGTGGTGAAAGAAGATGCTAGTTGCAGATAATCCATAGATGGAGAAGATACTGGATAAACGAGTGGGTAAGAAGACCAGGCGAAAGCAATACTTTGAGTATCTGGTCAAATGGAAGAACCATCTAGTTGAATATGCCAGCTGGGAGAATGAAGCAGAGATTGAGAATCATGGACATACCATGTAGGAGCTCATGGACAAGAGCCCATGAAAGTTTTCAAGCAAGGGAGTATGATGCAGGAGCATCTCCCACGTCAAGCGAGCCAGCGTGGAATGCAAGTGGACAGCTAGACAAGCCAGCATAAATTTTGAAATCACCTTGGGAATTGATGTGCCATCTTAAATGAAGCCATTAATATGAAGTGCACTTGTAAATGTAATTGGACCTTGAGCCTTTAGCTCTCGTCCTTAGTAGGTAGGAGGCATTTAAGATAGTTAATGCAGGTAGATAGAATTTAATTCTATAATAGACTGTTTGAGAGCGTAAGAGGGAAATGGGATATAGAGACCCTCAGTGTGTATTGTATCATTAGATTGGAAGAATTATGGAGAAGGAAGAGCAAGAGCATGCAGAGAGTTGTGTAAGAACACCCATGTATAGATGTTTGGATTAATAGAAAGAGGTTGATTCAAATTCATGGTTTTGTGTTGTTCTCTGTGTATTGATGTTATGCTCATGAATGTTTATTTCCTATTATGCACTTGTTTTGATATGTTGTGTATATGATTTCATGTTCTAAGTTGAATTCTGAAAGGAAGAGGGAATGGGTTTCAATTGTTTCTATATCTGAGTAAGAATTCCTGCAAGGAGTGCAGTGGAAGTGTCCACAAGGAGTGCATCGACAAGAATTCAGGGTTGTGTCTCTGAAGCTCAGATAGTTTTACTTTTGTTCTCATTTCCCCAGAAGTGAAGTTGGGCATAGGAGCCATGCAAGGAGTGCACAGGCCAAGCAAAGTTTAGGGTTGCGAACCTGAGCAAGTGTTCAAAGTCTGTTTCCGCAGGAGTGCACAAATTCGAAGGAATTCAACACTTAAATGTGTTTGAAGTTGTCGCAAGGAGTGCGTGGAATAATCTTCTCTATGAATCAGAGTCATGAGAAATCTCAGGAGGGATAAAGCTTTTGAAGTTGTTGAAGGTAGCATAAGGAGTTGGTGCATATCGAGTGACTCAAGGCGTCAAATTTTTGTGTCACAGGTGATTAAGTCTGGGAAGGAGTCCTCGGTTCACTTCGTGGAAGAAGTCATCAAAGGGAAGAAATCGACTGTCAAAAACCTATAGGGAGGATTGGTAAAATCCTGCCAACCATCAGATCTGTCAGAGGAGCGGGGAGGTTATGGTTGCATTCAGATTCCAAGCTCAAGAGATTGTGGACCACCGGATCTGCACATAGATACCCATCAGCAGTTGGATTGACTAGGAGTTGCACAAAGGTTAAGCTTTGTGGATGAGAGGAGGAAAGTTCTGACGAGAGGCGTGGTCGTGGGGATTTCGACATTCGTGAAATTGAGAATCACAAGGACGAGTGATCGGTACTTTTCATAGTGAAAATCCCGGAAGCAATCGGGGTCATTTGTTTTATGACTCACTCTTAGTTCAGAAGATTTTAAAATCTCTTCCTAATAAATTTAATCCAAAAGTCTCTGCAATAGAAGAATTAAATGATCTTAAAACTCTATCCATTGATCAACTTCTAGGAACTCTAATTGCAAATGAAATGAGAATTAACAAAGATAAATCCAGTACTAGAGAAGCATCTTTTAAAGAAGACAAGAATACTGATTCAGAATTAGATGATATTGAGGCAAAATTTATGAGAAGGTTAAAGAAAGGGTCAAGAAAATATCAAGGGAGGTTGCCCTTCAAATGATTTAACTGTGGTAAGATAGGTCATTTTTCATCTAAGTGTCCCTATCAGAAAAAGGACCAGAACTCTGATGATGAAAAGAAGTACAAATACAAGAAATATAATAAGAAGAAAAGTTTGGTTGCAAATAATGACAATTCCTCAGAAGACATCGATAGTGACTCATCTTGTGGAGATAAGGCAACTGACTTCATGCTTATGGCCAAGGAGGATTATGATAATAAAAGCACATGCACTGATGATAATGATGAAGAAGCTATAGTTGATTTGGAAGGAGAACTCATCAGTGCACTAGAAGAAATTGATAGACTCAGAGCTAAGAATAGAAAGAAAAAATAATTGTTGACACAGTTCGAGAAAGACAGTAAAAAACCTGATGAAAACTATGCTCTACTGAAAGTGGAATTAGAAGAGGCAAAGAAAATAGAGGCCATACTAAAACAACAATTGTCAAGGAAGAAAGTTAGGTGTGAAGCCTTAGAACGAGAGATAGTAAAAACTAGAAAAGAAATGGATAAATTTAAAGGATTGTATCATCAAAATCTACCAAGTATTCAAGCCTCGGAAGAATTAACCTCCATTCTAAATCAATAAAGAAATTCAAAGTTGAAAGATGGATTGGGATATGAATAAGGATCAAGTAGTGATCATCCAAGTAATATAGAATCTATCAAGTTTTTCAAATCCTCAAACATTGACAATAGTCACTCTACAGAAACAAAGAAGGAAAATCAGCCACCAATAAGAAATGAAGGAAAAATCCCCATAACCGAATTTGTAGACCAAAAAGATTATTGGCATGACAAAAGTCGACCTCCTAAAAGAAGACATATTTTTTCAAGCTAAAAATATTTTTTCTATGGTTATTGTTTTCTCTTCTCTAATTTTGGTCACAAAGCTATAAACTGCTCTTTAAGATTTAGATATGAACAATCAATATATTCAATGAATAACTATCTTCCACAACAAAGATTGAGATAGCCAAGCAACAAACAATCACAGATTATAAATCATGTGATGACTGGGAGAAGGACACAGGTGAAACACAACAACGGATATTTTCATAACAATCGTCATGATCTATTATTCAGTGAACCATAATGTTACAACTGTCATAATTATGGTCATAAAGCTGCAGGTTGTCGCTTAAGGAAATACAATTCAGATTTGATCCCCACTACTGAAAATGTCAGAGTTTGGAAGAAGAAAGTAGATGACAAGTGTGGACTAGTACTATTAGCCCAAAGGAAAAAGAATCCCTGGTACATTGACAGTGGATGTTCCAAACACATGACTGGAGATAGAAGTAAGTTTCTAACTCTAAGTGATAGAAAATAAGGGAATGTAACTTTTGGAAATGATGCACCAGGAAAGATAAAAGGTAAAGGAATTGTAAGTTTGTGTAACGGAAAAAGAAATATCAAGATGTGTTGTTCGTAGAATATTTGAAACATAATTTTCTTAGTGTCAGTCAAGTCTGTGACCGAGGGTGTGAAATTGTTTTTACCTCTAAAGACTGTAGAATAAGAACTATGGATTTAGGACAGCTAGTTGCAGAAGGTATAAGAACAGAAAACAATGTCTATGTTTTAATAGAAGAAGAAGAAGAATGCCACTTAATAAAATATGATGAAAGTTGGCTGTGGCATAGGAGACTTGGTCACCTAAATTTTGATCACATAATCAATCTCAGAAAGAATGGGTCAGTAAAATATCTTTCGAAGATATCAAAGCCATATGACTCTGTTTGTAAATCATGTCAGATAGGAAAGCTTACTCTCACTCAGTTCAAATCTAAAAACTTTCCCTCAACAGAAAAACCTCTCCAATTAATACATATGGATCTATGTGGTCCATCAAGGAAAGAAGGTACAGGAAAAGAAAATTACTTTATGTTGATTATTGATGACTATTCTAAACTAACTTGGGTTTCCTTTTTGAAAGAAAAATTATAAAGCATTTGAAAAATTCAAAGTATTTAAGGCTCTGACTGAGAGTCAAACAGGAAAAAGATTAAAGGTAGTAAGGTCTGAAAGAGGAGGAGAGTTTAGTTTAGGGAACTTTAAAGAATTCTGTGAAAAACATGGAATCAAAAGAGAGTACACAATTCCAAGGACTCCATAGAAAAATGGAGTTGTTGAGAGGCAGAATAGGTCAGTACAACAAATGGCAAGATCAATGATGAATGGAAGGAACATACCTCAGACATATTGGGTGGAAGCAATTCATACAGCTGTTCATATCCTTAACGAAGCTCATCTCAGACCACACAGTGACAAGACCCCTTATGAACTTTGGTTTGGAAGACCTGCTTCAATCAAGCATTTTAAAGTTTTCAGCAGTAAATGTTATATCAAGAACAATGATGAAAATATTGGCAAATATGATGACCGGGATAATGAAGGTATCTTCTTGGGCTATGCTACAAATATTAAAGGGTGTAGATGCTACAATAAGAGACTGCACAAACTAGTTGATTGTATAGATATAAAAGTGGATGAATAAATCCCAGTCAGAAATGTAAGCAGTGCTGAACCAAGAACAAAAGATACAGTTGAAGATGAAGATGAACAGGTCCAAGGATCAAAAAGAGAAGAATCTGGACCAGATGAAGATACGAATATTCAAAATGACACAAATAAGCAAAAAGAAACAAAAACACCTCTTAGATTGATTAGAAAGAATCATCGTGAAAATCAGATAATTGGGGATATAAATGGAGTTGAGACAAGAAGGAAATTGATTAAAGACTCAGAACAATCTCATGTTGCATTTTTATCTATGACTAGACCTAAAAATTTTGAGGAAGCTATCCAGGAAGATAATTGGATTAGAGCAATGAATGAAGAGCTTGATCAAATTGAGAAGAAAAATACTTGGAAGCTTGTCCCTAGACCTGAAGATAAGAATGTAATAGGTTCCAAATGGGTATTCAAGAATAAAATGAATGAAAAAGGACAAGTTGTTAGAAATAAAGCCAGAATGGTCTGTAAAGGATATGCACAAGTTGAAGGACAGGAACTTGATGAAACTTTTGCACCAGTGGCAAGATTGGAAGCTATCAAAATGTTTCTTTCTTATTCATGTCATAAGAACTTCAAATTTTATCAGATGGATGTTAAGTCGGCATTTCATAATGGAGATCTAGAGGAAGAAGTATATATGGAGAAACCTGAAGGATTCTCATTGAAAGATCATCCTAATTATGTTTGTAAGTTGAAGAAGGCCTTATATGGACTAAAACAAGCACCGTGAGCTTGGTATTATAGAATGGATAAATTTCTACAAGAAAAAGGGTTCAAGAAAGGTACTATTGACAGTAACCTTTACATTAGGTCTGAAGGTGATAATTTACTAGTTGTTTTGGTTTATGTAGATGATATTATTTTTGGCTGCACTAATGAATCATCTGTCCAGTGGTTTGCTAAGTCTATGCAAATAGAATTTGAAATGTCCATGATAGGAGAACTGTCATATTTCCCTGGCCTAGAAATAAAACAAAGATCTGCAGGAATTTTTATTTCTTAAGAAAAATATTTGAAAGAGTTGTTGAAGAAATTTCAAATGGAAGATTCCTCTACAGTTAGCACACCTATGGTGGTTGGTTGTAGGCTGAGTAAAGATGATATCTCACCTGATTTTGATCAAAGGAAATATCACTCTATGATAGGCAGTATTATGTACAACACAGCATCCCGTCCTAATATAATGCAAGCTGTTGGAATGGTAGGTCATTTTTAGTCTTCTCCTAAACAAAGTCATTTGGTAGTTGTCAAAAGGATATTTAAATACTTGAAGGGAACAATGACTTATGGTATGTGGTATCCTAGAAATTAGAATTTCCAGTTAACTTCTTATTCAGATGTTGACTAGGCAAACTGTGTTAATGAGAGAAAAAGCACTAGTGTAGTGCTAACTGTAAAACAAAGCTCTGCAAGAATTTTTATTTCTCAAGAAAAATATTTGAAAGAGATGTTGAAGAAATTTCAAATGGAAGATTCCTCTACAGTTAGCACACCTATGGTGGTTGGTTGCAAGATGAGTAAAGATGATATCTCACCTGATGTTGATCAAAGGACATATCACTCTATGATAGGCAGTCTTATGTACATCACAACATCCCGTCCTAATATAATGCAAGCTGTTGGAATGGTAGGTCATTTTTAGTTTGCTCCTAAACAAAGTCATTTGGTAGTTGTCAAAAGGATATTTAAATACTTGAAGGGAACAATGACTTATGGTATGTGGTATCCTAGAAATCAGAATTTCTAGTTAACTGCTTATTCAGATGCAGACTAGGCAAACTGTGTTGATGAGAGAAAAAGCACTAGTAAAGTGCTAATTGTAAAACAAAGCCTTGCAGGAATTTTTATTTCTCAAGAAAAATATTTGAAAGAGATGTTGAAGAAATTTCAAATGGAAGATTCCTCTACAGTTAGCACACCTATGGTGGTTGGTTGCAAACTGAGTAAAGATGATATCTCACCTGATGTTGATCAAAGGACATATCACTCTATGATAGGCAGTCTTATGTACATCAAAGCATCCCGTCCTAATATAATGCAAGTTGTTGGAATGGTAGGTCGT
>JZKD02S2089057.1:2080607-2100463 GCA_000966675.3 Picea glauca | reverse complement strand
GATGGTAAGAACAACCCAGGTGCCCGAATCTCCAAGATCCCTCTCAATCGTTGTAGATCTGAAATCTCCACTGAATGGTGCACCCCACTGGATGATTGAAACCCTAGCAGGTTCGTCCCTGATGAAGGAGGCCTCCAAATTCTATGAAACTCTCCAAGAATATAGATCGGGCTATGAGAAACCTATGGGAGAAGTTTCAAGCTCAGATATCAAGCAGATCTCCCTAGATCTGAGTTTTTCTGAATCACCGGACGTCCCCTATGGCTCCAAGACGTCCCAATCTGTAGACAAATGTAGAATGATGATAACCCTCCAAAAAATCCCTCAAACTGATGGTCCTGCACCTTCTGAAGCACTAGATGGAGATGGGCTGAGACTAGAATGGTGTTGAGGAGTCTTTCATCCCTGAGACCAAGCTGCGGAACAAGGTGAGTGGATATTTCACCACTGAGTTGATCACAAGGGTTTGTACAACAAACCCCCAAACTGAATGCTCAAGAGCAATAGAAAATGCTAATCCAAAACTAGAATGAGTAATAGGTGCACCCTATCCTCTTACTTATACTTTTCCTTCTAATTCTCTGTTGAGTTAGGTTAACTCCCAGGGTTAATCTTCTATTCTTCTATTGAGTTATCTTTTGCTCCTTTCCTTTTCCTTTCTTAAGTCAACTTAAAAATATAACTTTTAACTTCTTGACTTTCCCCCCCTTCAGTGTGAGACTATGACCTAGTGGGGTTGCCCAGGCCACTGAGTCTCCTCATTACCTCTCTAAGAGGTGGGGGACATTACAGTATCGCAAGATTGGGAAGGAAGAGTCGGAAGCTTTGACTCATGACCTAGCAAGATCGCGAGAATTAGTCCGATCTCCCGATTGTAAAGAGGAGATCCCGTGAAGAGGTTGTTGTGGGTACATATTTCTTGATAGGGTAATAGAAGAGCCTTAGTGTTCTTCAGGCCAGTAGAGAAGAGAAGATCCTGTGAGCGGACGTGCTTACGAGCGTGCCTGCGTTAGAGTGGTATCAGAGCACAGAAAGGTTCTTTGCTTTATGTAGCAAAGAAGCAGAGAATTCACCATGCCGCCAAGAAGAGATAAACAGTCACCCGATCTAGAAGATAGGGAGATGTCGAAAAGAAGAGGTCGATAGATGGCAGATCCAGCCATAGAGAGACAAATGCGTGATCTCCGAGATAGACTCAAAGACATGGAGACAGTGCAAAGACACACAGACAGTGCGGGGGATCTGAGTGATTCCAAGAGCAAAGTTGAGGCTGAAAGAGAATAGGAAGTTGCAGCCGAAGATGCATCAAACGAGTGTTTGATTAGAGCTATTGCCAGGATGGGTGCAAGGGCAAAGATGGACATTCCAGTTTACAAGGGAAACTTGGATGCAGAGGATCTTCTAGACTAGATTATATCTCTAGACACATACTTTGACTATGAAGATGTCGAAGAGGACAATAAATTCAGGCATGCTGTCACACGCTTGAAAGGACATGCAACATTGTGGTGGGATGAACTACAAGTTGACAGACACTGCAAGGGCAAGCAAAAGATCAAGAGATGGGATAGGATGATCACGAAGATGAAGGAAAAATTCTTCCCGAGGGACTATCAAATTTATCTATTCAGGAGAATGAAGAACCTGAGACAGAAGTTGATGACAGTGAAGGAATACACTAAGGAATTCTACAGAATGAACATCGGAGCAGGTCATCGGGAGAGCGATGCGAAGATGAAGGAAAAATTCTTCCCGAGGGACTATCAAATTTATCTATTCAGGAGAATGAAGAACCTGAGACAGAAGTTGATGACAGTGAAGGAATACACTAAGGAATTCTACAGAATGAACATCAGAGTAGGTCATCGGGAGAGCGATGATGAAAATGTTTCTAGATATATGAATGGCCTGAGATATGAGATTCAGGATGAGATGAGCATGGTAACCATCTGAATGGTGGAAGATGATTATCAGATGGCTTTGAAAGCAGAAGAAAAGTTGGGTCGAAAGAAGAGTCAGAGGGGCCGAAGCAGGAGCCAGCCTAGAGGCAAGTCAGTTGCCCAGGAAAGAACCCAAAAGCCCAGGGACAACTATAAGAAACCTCAGACTTGGAAAAAGAGAGGTGGAAGTCCACAGCGAGGGAAATACGCTGAGAAAAGAGAACAGCATACTGAGAAGAGAGGAGGATATGTTGATATCAATAGGTTTCCTCGTACCAGAGGTAGAGGAAGAGGAAGAGGTGGAGTAATCACATGCTTCACATGTGGAAATAATGGGCACAAGTCTTATTAGTGTCGAGAGAAAAAGAAGGACATTGGAGAAGCTCACATCGCCGAGGCACAGAGGCGAGATGTTGAGGCAGAATATGTTGAAGGCGAAAGATTGTTGATGATGTAAAAAGTCCTTTTGACACCAGAGAAAGAGGTGGAAAGTTTGGTTCAAAGGACCAGACTTTTCAGGACTGCTTGCAAGACCAAGGATAGGGTGTGCAAGGTCATTGTGGACAGCGGTAGCATGGACAATATTGTTTCTACAGAGATGGTAGAGAAGTTGGAGCTGGAGATGACTGATCATCCAAGCCCATACAGAGTTTTGTGGCTATAGAAAGGACACCAGGTAATTGTCACTAAACAATGTTTATTTGAATTCAAGATAGGAGGATATAATGATAAGATCTTATGTGATTTCATTCCTATGGATGCTTTTCATCTATTGTTGTGTAGACCATGGAAATATGATAGAATTGTGATTCATGATGGGTGAATGAACAAATACACCCTGAAGAAGAATGGGAGGACACACATGTTGCTTCCGATAAAGGATAAGGAGGTGAAGCCGGAAGTAAGCAACACTGTACTTCTCATGAGTGGGAAGGAACTTCTTACCAAGGTTAAGAAGAAGGAGGATACAAAGTTCATTGTGGTCAGAAAGCCGAGGTTTGTTCTGACTAGCACAAGAATGGATGATTTGCCAGAGGAGATTCGGGAACTGCTAGAAGAGTTCACTGACATTGTAGTGGATGAATTACCTCATTCATTGCCACTAGTCAGGAGTGTGAGTCATCACATTGATCTCATACCAGGAGCCAGTTTTCCAAACAAAGCCGTGTACAGATTGACACCGTAGGAGAATGAAGAAGTTAAGAGGCAAGTCAAGGATTTGTTGGATAAAGGGTTGGTCAGAGAAAGCTTGAGTCCATGTGTTGTTCCCACAATACTCAGTCTCAAGAAAGACGAAGGCTGGAGGATGTGTACTGATTCAAGGGCGATCAATAAGATAACCATCAGGGATAGATTTCCATTGCCGAGAATGGATGATCTGATGGATTGCTTGAGTGGAGAAAAATATTTTTCAAAGATCGATTTGAAAAGCAGATATCACCAGATTCGCATGAGAAAGGGTGATGAATGGAATACAACATTCAAGACAAATGAGGGGTTATATGAATGGCTTGTTATGACATTTGGCTTAAAAAATGCACCAAGTACCTTTATGAAGTTGATGAATGAAGTCCTGAAGGAGTTCATTGGGAAATTTGTCATTGTGTATTTGGATGACATACTAGTTTACAATAAAACCGCAGCGGAGCATTTGAAGCATTTGGCTACAGTAATGCACAAATTACAGCAGGAGAAGTTGTTGATAAATATGAAGAAATCCTCATTCATGAAGACAAAGCTCATTTACTTGGGATTTTTTATTTCGGCAAATGAGTTGAGGATGGATCCAGATAAGGTGGAGGTAATCAAGAATTGGCCATCACCAAAGAACATATTTGAGGTGAGAAGTTTTCATGGATTGGCTAGTTTCTACCGAAAGTTCATTAGGAATTTCAGTGGAATTAACATAGCAATGATGGATATAGTGAAGAAGTAGCATAAGTATTTTCACTGGACTGAAGAGGCTGAAAAGAGTTTCAACCTGCTGAAGAGGAAGATTACGGAACGACCATTTTTGGTGTTGCCGGATTTCCAGAAAACATTTCAGGTGAAATGCGATGCAAGTGGGTTTGCAATAGGGACAGTCTTAAGTCAAGATGGCAGGCTGATAGCATACTTCAGCGAGAAGCTGAATGAGGCAAAATTGAAGTACTCCACATATGACAAGGAATTTTGTGCCATTATTCAGGCATTGAAAAAGTGGAGGCACTATTTGATTCCAAAGGAATTTGTTTTGTATAGCGATAACCATGCATTACAGTTTGTGACTCAATAGGAGAAATTGAATCAGAGGCATGTCAAATGGGTTGAGTATATGAAAAATTTCACTTTTGTGATTAAACATATTTCTGGTACTACTAACAAAGTTGTTGATGCTTTGAGCAGGAAGTATTTGCTGTTGCACGAGTTCCGAGTCAAAATATTGGGTTTTGATGATCTCAGAGACATGTACGTAGATGATCCAAACTTCAAGGAGGTGTATGAGGCAGCTGAGAATCCAGTTATCAGAGATAGAAGCCACTGGTCCAAGTACATGATACAAGAAGGATTTCTCTTTAGAGGCAATCAACTATGTATTCCAAATTGTTCCATGAGGGAGAATCTGTTGAAGGAAAAACACAGTGGAGGATTGGTCGGACATTTCGGTCATGACAAAACATTTGCAAAGCTGAGTGAATCATACTTTTGGCTAGGGATGTGATCAGAGGTCAATAGATTTGTAGACACATGCAGAATTTGCCAGCATTCAAAGGGGAGGAAGCAGAATGTGGGTTTTTATCAACCATTGCCCATACCAAAGAGGTCGTGGGATGCGATTAGCATGGATTTTGTATTGGGGTTTCCAAGAATGAAAAGTGTATTTGATTCAATATTTGTGGTGGTGGATAGATTTTCCAAGATGGAACATTTTATCCCATGTCAGAAAACCAGTGACGCGACTCACATTGCGAACCTATTTTGCAAAGAAGTCATTCGACTTCATGGCTTACTAAGGAGTATAGTTTCGGACAGAGATACAAAGTTCATAGGGAATTTCTGGAGAACCTTATGGAAGAAGCTGGGAACTAACTTACTGTTTAGTTCGGCATATCATGCGCAGACAAATGGATAGACAGAAGTGGTAAACAAAAGTCTAGGAGATTTGCTGAGAAGCTTGGTGACAGAGCACCATAGCAGTTGGGACAATGTATTGCCGTATACAGAGTTTGCGTATAACAAATCAGTGAATAGGAGTACAGGACAGAGTCCATTTCAGGTTGTTTATGGCATACAGTCGAGGGGAATTTCTGAATTGAGGGATTTAGAACAAACTTCGATTAGAAGCGCTAGTGCAGAAGAACTTGCTGAGGCGATGAAAGAAATTCACAGTCAGGTGAAGGAGCGGTTGCAGAATTCAAGCCAGGAGTATAAACGCAGAGCTGATTAGCATAGGAGACAACTTTGGTTTGAGTTTGATGAATTGGTTCTGGCACATTTGAGAAAAGAAAGGTTCCTGAGAGGAACATACAATAAATTGAAGATGAAGAAAATCGGACCATGCAAGGTCTTGAAGAAAATTGGAGAAAATGCTTATGAGAATGAATTACTCAATGGGATCGGAATTTCTCTGATATTCGTTATCTCAGATTTATACCCATATAGAGCTGGGGGAACAGAGACTGGAATTGATGAGCAGCCAGTGATCCAGTGGATGAAATAAATGCCAGTTGCAGAGAATCCATAGATGGAATGCATACTGGATAAAAGAGTTGGTAAGAGGACCAGGAGGAAAGAATATTTTGAGTATCTGGTCAAGTGGAAAAATCATCCAGTTGAAGATGCCAGCTTGGAGACTGAAACAGAGATACAAAATCATGGACATACCGTGCAGGAGCTCATGGACAGGAGCCCATGAAAATTTTCAAGCGAGGGAGTATGATGCAGGAGCATATCTCACGTCAAGCGATCCAGCGCGGAAGGCAAAAGATAGCTGGACACATGACAGCACAAATTTTGAAAATTCCCTTAGATTGTTGCACCATATTAAATGAAGCCATTAAGATGAGATGCACTTGTAAATGTAAATCGACCTTGAGCCTTTAGCTCGCGTCCTTAGTAGGTAGAAAACATTTAAAGTAGTTAATGCTGGTAGATAGAAATTTAATTCTAGATTAGACTGCTTTAGAGCACAAGAGGGAAACAGGATATAGACACCCTCATTGTGCATTTGTAACATTATTCTGATTATTATTGAAATCAGAGGAGGAAGAAGAGCATGTAGAGAAGCTGTGTAAAGACACCCATGTACATATATTTGGATTAATAGAAGAAATCTTTGATTCAAATGCATGGTTTGTGTTGATCTCTGTGTATTGATGTTATGCTCATGAATGTTTGCTTCCTACTACACATTTTATTTTATATGTTTTGTATATGATTTCATGGTGGAGGTTGAAATCTGAAGGGAAGAAGGAATGAGTTTCAATTGTTTCTCTATTCGAGCCAGAGGATTCTTGCAAGGAGTGCAGCTGAAGTGTCCGCAAGGAGTGCATTGACAAAAGGGGTTCAGATAGAGATAACTTTTGTCCTCATTCACTCAAAGTGAAGTTGGGCACAGGAGCTGTGAAAGGAGTGCGCAGGCCGAGTGAAGTTCAGGGGTGCGAACCTAAGCGAGAATTGAAGGACTACTACCGCAGGTGTGTGCAGAGTCGGGTGATTTCAACAGTTAGATGTGGTTGAAGGTTACCGCATGGAGTGTGTGAAAAAGTCTTTTCCAAGGTGCAGAGTTGAAAAAAAAATCTTAGGAGGAAAAAGGCCCTTGGAATTTGTTGAAAGACAGCGCAGGGAGGTGCGTGAGGTATTCAAGAAGGTGTTGCTAGTTTGCGCGTAGATGAACCAGTTTCATGGAGGAAGACTGGGTTCCATTTCCAGAAGTTTGTAAAGAGGAAACAGACGGTTGGAATTCTCCGAGGAGGATTCGCGATAATCCATGGGCCGTTGGATCTTGCGAAGGTGCAAGGGAGATATGATGTCATATTCTCTAGAGGTTCGAAGTTCAAGAGGACCAGAGCCATTGATCCGAGCCACAAAGGTCGTTGGATCTACACGTATATCGTGTATCGGGGTTTCATGGATTGAAAACTCCAAAACATTGCAACGGGAATCGTGATATCGCAATATGCGATATCCTGACAGTTAAAGGATAGTGTGGGCCATAGTGGAGTCAGCAAGCGGATAGGTGGCAAAGATCGAGAGATCTCGTGGACTCGGAAGTTCGCAGGGTGAGAGCCCAAACATTGGGTACTCCAAGTCGTGAAGATGCAAGGAGAAAGGAAGAAGGATAGACATTGGATCTGGGTCATAGGAGAACCGTTGGATTGGAAAACCCATCTCCTATTGCACAGTCAGGGTTTCGGAGGTTGAGAGGGGTCACTTTCGACATCAGAAGTCGTGAAGTGTCGAGAGCCGAGGCTCGCGAGGACATGTGGTAGAGCCATAAGGTGAGACTCACATGGTTAACAGGTGGGCATACATTACCTAGAGAAAAAATTCAACACTCCATTGAATTCTCACATCTTAGGGATTCGTGGGATAAGATTGTGAAGGCTCGATGCTTCAACTTGCGAGGTTGCAAATAGCGAAAAGTGTCAACAGAGGAATCAACTCGGTGTTGACCTATCGCATATTGAGAGATCGTAACAGGAGGGCACGAGAGTTCAACTCACGAACTCACGAAGGTGCGATTTGCGAGAGGCGCTGACACTTTAGCCTTAGCCTATGGCTACATGTGGGGAGGGCACTGACAAGGAAAGGAGGCATAACCATATCACTGGTTCGGGTATCGCAAGATTGGGAAGGAAGAGTCGGAAGCTTCGACTCACGAACTAGCGAGATAATGAGAATTATTCTGATCTCCCGATTATAAAGAGGAGATCCCATGAAGAGGTTGTTGTGGGTATGGATTTCCCGATAGGAAAATAGAAGAACCTTAGTGTTCTTCAAGCCAGTAGAGAAGAGAATATCTTGTCAGCGAACGTGCTTGCGAGAATGCCTACGTCACGTTGACCCTTAAAAAGGTCAGCCCTATGTGTACGCGGCATGTCTTAGGACAACCCACATATGTCAGCGTGTAGAAAACAATCTACACATGTGCATACATGACTGTGTCCAATACAGGCCATGTACACCCTCCAATATGTGGAAAAAAATAAAAAATCAAGAGTTAACTCCCCATGAACTTGTCATTTTGCAGGATGTATATGCATTGGAGAGAGATGGAGCATGAAGACATTGATTTTTTGGTCTCACAAGACCCTGTTGCTATCGCTATATTAGCGTAATGTGGGTTTTTGAAATTGTTCCAGTGTCCGTTCATGAGGGAACAACTCAGGTTGTTGAATGCTTTGATAGATTACTGACATCCTGAAGCTAAGGCATTTATGCTTGCATGGTAGTCATTGACTCCAACAACTGAAGATATTTACTTCCTGACTAGTCTCTCGAGGATATGGGATCCAGTCAACTTGTGTACCTTTCCCCCTGGGCCTCACAACATAGAGGAGTTGATTGGACTCCATTGTGAGGTTGGTACTGAGAAAGTGGGTTCTCAGGTGCCGATAAACAAGATAAAAAATATATCACTGAAAGTGATAGTGTTACTCATTGGGCAGATCACTCAATCCATGGACTTACATTAGGCCTCCCAGTGCACATGCATTGCGCGATGCAGTTCTTAAATGCATGTATTTTCAATTGGAGTACAACCATGCTAGATTGCATGAAGAGACAACTAACAGAGTGTTGGATATGGGAGAACAAAAACTTTGGATTCGAGACTATTCTGTGTTCCTTTTTATTTGAGAGGGTGCCCAGTCTTAGTCTAGGAGAGATGATATGAGGGAATGTGGCCTCTCTCCCACCATTATGCGGATGGTCGGTGTTGATGTCGCAACATGGGGAAGGGAGGACCATTGAGGCCTTCCATGATGATTTCTTTGACTGGTGGTATCTGCAAATTATAGCTATAGAGGACTACCCCTATGTCGGGATGAAATTTTCTAGAGATCCTAACATTCCTGTACCTCTCGGAGTAGAGAAAGGAGAGATGGGTACGTTTTGTTTTCAGATTTATTTAATTTTAATTCCTTTTTATATATATCATTTTTATGTGTACCAGAGTATCTGAAAACTATGTATCTATTGTGCACAAATGTGGGACTAGTGCATTCAACAAACTTCTCGAGTACTAGGTGGTGTCCTCGACCAGAGGCAAGATTAGTCGCAGCCTCTGGACCAACAATAGCAGTAGAGGGGGCTCTAGTTGGAGAAGATGAGAGGGTATTGAGACAGGTGGAGCGGAACCTCACTGCACTCACTCATGTAGTCCCTATGGAAGAGATCGAGGATCTACCACCAGCAATGCAACCTCAGGTAGTTGGGGTACCATGGACCTGGGTCCAACTCTTCCAGTGTTTGGCAAACACCATTTTTCATTATGGCAGGGCCAACAGGCCCTGCCCTTAGCTAAGCTAGACTACTTATGTGTCGAGGGCACCATTTGTATATTTTTGAGGGCATAAGCCCCGTGAATCTTACTAGACATATTTTTGAGGCGCTTGCAACCACCTATGTAGTCTGATATTTTTGATATATATATATATATATATATATATGCATATTTACATATTTTTATGTCTTATGGATTACATATATTTACAAATGTATTTACATGTGCATGTGTGTCCTTTTTCTTACATGTGTGCAATATGCCAATCTAATACATGATTATCTAGGGTATCTGTGATTTGATTCAATCTCCTAGGAACATGGATATACGTAATGTAATCAAAGATTCATTCTAAGAGACATACCCTAAGGAACCATCGGTGTAGAGTAGGATTGTAAATGTGGTAAACCCCATTTAACTAGAACACAACCAGCTAAGTGTCTAAGTAGACCTAGAGGTGATAGATACCATGTGACAAAGCGTCACGAATAAACTCTAAGATTGCATTGTACTCTATGATATTGTTTGCAGTGTCACCTAAACAAATACCTCCTGAAGATAGCAACTGGCCCTCAGGTGTGAAAATCACCTAAGTTGTAGAAGCAAGCCATCCGCAAACCCAACGAACATCTCTGATTCACTTGACATCTGCCACAGTGAAAAATATGACATCAAAAATGACACGTCCATAAAACCAAAAAGACAAAAACTAAAAAGAAAATGTAAAAGAACTATACATATGTACAACAAGTCACGCAAGGTGATCCACCTACGAGCAATACTTCTTGAGGTAGAACCCATTTCTAGGCTCCGCCAAAGCATTTACCTCAAAGTACACCAGACAATAAGCGCCCTTATTTAGAACCTCCTTCATGATGAAAGGTCTGAACTACATGGGTTTGAACTTGCCTGCCCTCAGGGGATCCTTATCTTGGTCATAGACTAGGACAAGGTCACCTTCAGAGAAAATCTAAGGATGAAGAGACCGATCATACTGTCACTTGACTTTTTGTTTGTGATCCTCGTTAGCCAAGGCTGCATCCCGATGATGCTCATCAAGCTGCTCAAGATATAATAAACGATTTTCAATAAGTGAAGTGTTTGGCAATAACTGTACTACCAACTTTAGAGAGGGGATCTGACACTCTATAGGAAAGACTGCTTCCAGCCCGTAAATGAGTTGAAAAAGTGAGAAACCAGTTGTAGTCTTAAAAAATGTTCGGTAGGCCCATAATGCAGAGTATAACATAAAATTCCAATTTGACATGGCCGAACTGATAGTTCACTATAAAATAGTCTTAAGGGACCTATTCACAGCTTCCACCTGACCATTCGCTTATGGGTAGTAGGGTGATAAATGCTCTTGCCTCAACCCAATTTTTGATGTTAACTCAGACATCATTTTATTCTAAAAGTGACTGCCATGGTCAGTGACAATATCTCTTGGGACATCGAACTTGGCTATTATCTGGTTAAAAAAAGGGAGAGTTGTTGTCTCAACATCATATTTAAACATTGGCATAGCCTCGACCCACTTCGTGAATTATTCTACCGCTACGATGATATAACGGTTCCCCCTTGATGAAGGGGGCATGCATGTAGCATAATCAACCCCCCACTTGGTGAAGGGACCAACTGTGATGATGGGAGACATGGGAGAGGGGTGTGTCGTCATCTTTCGAGACAAGATCTGACACGGGTGGCACTTCTTGACCGTTTCAATGCAATCCTTGATTAATGTTGGCCAAAAGTAACTGACTCATAGAATATTTTGGGTTGTTTCCAACCCAGAAAAATGAACACCACATGCTCTGGTATGGAGATAATTAAACACAATTTTTTTCTTCTTCATGACTAAGACACCGACGAAGGATGCAATCTACACCTCGATGATATAGAGTGTCCTCGAGTATGAGATAGTTCTTGTCCTGATGGCATATATGGCGACACTCATCACAAGAAGCAGAGGTGGGGCACTTCAAAGTCTGGAGATAGGCTAGTATATCTCCATACCAACGGTCTGAATATGCGATCAAAAGAATGTCTCCTTTAATAGGTGACTCCTTGGGTATAACATCACCTTATTCGACTGGAAGTTCCGAGATGAGTTCCGCGAAGACCAATGACTTTTTGGATTTCTCCGAAACAAAATCCATGTCAAATTTCTGGAGGATAACTATCCATCTACTGATCTTTCCATCAATTACATGTCGTGTCAACACGTATTGAAACAGATTCACAATGGCAATGACAGTGGACTTGAGAAACAAGATGTAATGATGGGAATGTTGGACTACCTGAATTGCTACCAACACAAGTTTTTCAACATGGGAATAATTGATTTTTGGTCCAACCAACCCTCGACTCAGGTAATAAATCACGTATTCTGAGAGAAAATCATCCTGCTGAACCAAAACCATATCGATGGTTGACTCCATAGCGGCCAAATACAATAAGAAATATTTATTATAATTGGCTGGCCGAAGCAGAGGGGAAGACGTGAGGGCGCATTTCAATGATTCAAAAGAGCATTGGGAAGCTTCGTCCCAATGAAAATGAATGTTCTTCTTTAGTAAACACATGAAACCCTTTGTGATATCGACATAGTTTGCGATGAAACACCGTAAAAAGTTCTCTTTTCCCTGTAAACTCTGAAGCTGAGGGATTGTGCATGGGGGAGACAACTAAACTATTTCCTCAACCTTTATAGGATCGACCATGATCCCTGTTGTCAAAAATATGAAACCTAGCAAATAACCCAATGTTACGCAAAAAGTGCATTTTTTTGGATTCAAGTGAATCTGGTAGTAGCGACATCAGTCAAAGATAAGTCATAGGTGTGTGGGAATATCATATCTTTTATGATATCATGATGGTAAATCATTAATATAAGCCTCGACTATGTGTTTGAGGTTGTGGAAAAAAAAACACATGCCCCACTGAAAAGTAGCTCTAGCATTTTTCAGACCAAAAGGCATCTTCTGATAAGCGAATGTACCCAATGGACAAATGAAATAGGTTTTGTGTTGGTATTCAGGCTTGATCTGTATCTGATTGTATCCCGAAAAACCATCCATGAAATATAATACCTCACAACCTATGCATTCATCAACAATTGGTCGATAAATGGAGTGGGGAAATTATCCTTTGGACATGCCTTGTTCAAGTCATGGAAGTCCGTACATACACTAATTGTACCCTATTGTTTGTTGACTAGAATGGGATTTGACACCCATTGAGTCAATTGAATGGGGTATATGAAACCAACTTTGATTAGTTTCTCTACTTCATCCTTAATAACTGCTACTTTCTTAGGATTAACTGGACGAAGCTTCTACCGGATCGGCTTAGCATCCAGATATGTCATGATTTCATGTTCAACGATTCTTGAATCTATGTCTAGCATTTCTCCATAATACCAAGAAAATACGTCACATAATTATTGAAATAAATCTGTGTAGATTTGAATCTCCTCGAGGGAGCAATTTGCTCCAACGGAAGACATTCTCCATGATGCCAGGGGTTCTAGAGATATCAATAGGTATCATTTTAGCGATGGTTTCCATATTTCCTTCAACGTAAACAGTGTGCATAGACAAAGTATTTATAGGACAAGCCCTATCTCCAGTCATAGTTAGAGTGAATTCACCTACTTCAATTCTTCTTAATGCTGGGAGGAAATAAGATCTGTGATGGAGATCATCCCAACGTCTGTCTAGACTAGTCATTGTTTCAATAATCCCCTCGTCTGAGGGAAATAATAAGACTATAGAAGTAGTATCCGCGAGGGAACCTTGAGACCAAATAGGCTCGAGAACTAGATCTAACTCCTATGCAGGAGACAAAGGCATGGCCATGCCATGGTGCCCTGTCCCTTCCATCGTGGATGATGGGGAAGGAAGAGACCACAGATCATTAAAGTAAGTCATACGAAATGACGAGATTTGAAAGATTTCAGCCCTAGGTTGGTCGAGGACTACTGATATGTATTTGATATTGTCGGTCAGAGGTGGGTAATCAAAAGTACCCATCAAAGGTGGGCACAAACCAAACCCTATGTTGACGATGTTGGGCTAAGGGTTATCAATCATTGGGACCATGGATACCCCCAATGAAGGGTTGAGACAGGAGAAGGATAATTGATTAATGGACATGATCTGATCCTTGTGTGGAAACCACAAGACTCAAAAAAAAATTTCGACCACTGGTTACATAGCATAGGTACAACTCCTTCCTAACAAGAGATTGTGGTTGAGAGACACATCAACCACTTCAACCTCGATGCACACAGTCTTCCCCCTAACTACACGGGGAAAGAGGGGATGATTCCATGTGGTCAGAATGAATGACCATTGAAAGCGGTAAGAAGAGTAGGTGACATAGACAAAACAATATGTCCAAAGGCAGGGCACATAAGTATGCATGCCAACCCACTACAGGTTGCGTACACCTCTGTAACTTCTCAAAAAAATGAAAACCAATAGTCAAGCAAACCAAGCAGGGAGTACTGGTATCGAAGACCAGAATCCCATAAAGACACAGAAACTTACAGAAACTCAAAAAGGCAGTTAAACAAATTAAAGAACCCAGAAAGAATATCCCCAAAAAACCCTAGAGATATCTCCCCAGTATGGTCGCCAATTTTGCTACAGCGGAAAACCCCCCTACAAAATAAATTAGGGTTATGAAGTGCAGGCAATGATAACCGTATAAAGTCTCCTACTTTTAGAAATTATCCCGACATTAGCCCACAATCATACATAAAAGACAAAGTATAGGGATCTGGTAGGCATACCTTAAACTCCGCATCTGGTGTCGATCCCTTTGCACTCAGTTGTTTCTCGACTACAGATCTCCTCCCAAGGCCAACTTGCATTAACCAAAAGAAAAAAAAGAATCTACAATCATTCATTCTATATATGGATTAGTGTGTTAGACATCATAAACAAAAGCACAAATAAATCATGAAGGTTGAAGACATCATTTGGCAGGACGGAAAAAGTATTTCTTCATATTAATCTCACAAAGTCGCTTACAATATGAGACCAACAACTTCTCCTCGAACTTGGTGCCGTGATATTCTTCACCATGCACCAACTACTCTCACTTATTATTCTCCTCCTTAGTTCTCTCTAGGGAAATGGAAAGGGTTTGCAATGGAGGAAAAAAGGAATTATGTCTCAAACTCACAATGTGGTTGCAGCTCATTAGGGCAAAGGGGGAATACTGAAATGGGTAGAGTTTTTATGCTCTCATGCTTCTCCTTGGAATGGGACCCCAACACCTTCTTTTATAGACCAAAAATATAGTAATGATTGGGGTGACTGGCTATGGACAGTCAAATGGTTAGGTAACAGCCCGAAAACCCGTATCCCTTTTCAATTTTTATTTTTCATTCTTTTTGTGAGTGTACGTGGGCTATAATGGGCTATCTAGCATATGTACGCATGTAGTAGTGGTGCAGGGCATGTACATATTCAAAGAAATGGTTTTTTAGAAGAGTTGTTCAATGATGGCTTCGAAAAAATAGCAAGTAAAATGGCCTGATGCTAGGTATACATGTATGGTGAAATTTAGGGTTATAAAAAGCATAAGAGATATCAAAATAGTCGAGTTTGTAGGAAAAAGTTTAAAGGATGAGAGCTTTGAACACTTTCAAAGTCTTCCAAGTCAGGAGAAGGTGGAAGCTCGGGAGGGGGAGTGACAACAACCATTAAATTGGTTGTGGAAAAGGAGCCTAGACCGTTAGATCAACATCCAGTAACATAAGGAAGCACAAAGGAGGAAACAGATCTCAAGCGTTGGATCTGAGCGCAGAGGATTAACCATCGTCTGATCATGAGAAGGTGGACAAGATTTAGCATTGTGTATACATAGGAGAGGGGACTTGTTGAAGTTACGAAGTCCTAAAACCATTTGGGACCGTCCATCAACTCAGAGGATGCGTAGTGGAAATCCATCCATTTTGGGTGAAGGCACTCCCAGAGGAATGAGTGCATAGAAGGTTGAAACACCAAAATCCCAAAGAGAAGAAGATCCAAGAGCCTTTTATCTATAAAGGGACACTTGTCAACATATCATGAGCTTCAGGTAAGTTGTATTGAGGTTTCAGTTGAGAAATGATATCGTCGAAGGTCGAAGTCCTTAAGTGGACGATAGCAATTGATTTGGGCTAGACAGGTGTCACTCGATCATCAACTTTGGGGGATCATACTCTAGGGTTTTTTTGAAGTAGTGTTTCAAAATATCCTGAAGCATCGAAGGATGAAGTGGTTAAGAGTTGTTGATCCCACAGGGAGAATATGGATCGTTGATCTGCAAGGGGACGTCTGGAGGATAGAGATTTAATCCATTGGATAATCGTTGGATCAAGAGAGGATAGGTGTAAGAATATCGAGCACTCTGAAAGTTTTCATTTCAGATATTTTTGATTGTTGATATTTGAAGATGCTGAAGGCTAAAGTCCCAGAACCAAATAGAGTCATCGATGTGAAGGAGGATATGTGGCACTAGATCTAGGAATTCAGAAGAAATTGGAGGAAGGATAGATCTGAAGAACCAACGAAGATCTCGGTCGTTGATCGAGGAAAGAGTCGTAGGATCGTTGATCTCGTTAAGGAGGAAAAATTCCCAAAGCGGGAGAAGAGTCATCTATTTGAAGGACATGTGGTGAGAGATCAATCCATTTCGGAGAAATACCTCTAGAATAAAGGGAGGTTTGAGAATCGAAAATCTTCAAGGTCGGATTCATGGAGGAGATTTCACTTGTTGATCCAGAGGAGGAAGATTTGGTCTGTAGTATTTGGAGAGGACATATCTGAATTGTCAATCCAGGGGTACCGTCAACATCGGGATATCGACGGTCCCGAAACATTTCCAGGGGTTGAAGGTGCGTGAGATTTAACATGGAATCGCATGGTCATGCGAGAACGTAGTCGAAGGACCCATGCAAGGAAGGGGCTAATGGAAATGGGCTAGTGCCCAAAAAATGAAGAGCACCAAGAGCACACAAATAGAGGGTGCAGGTATCACAGGACATGTGCCTAAAAATAAAAAAGGGGCTTGTTTATAGTTGACTATGGCTCAAAACTAAGAATGAAGAGTCGATTTGACTCAGAAATGAGAAGATCTAGTGATGGAGAGGTCACAAAACCCTAGGAGGGTAGGGGGGTTGCATCTGGTGCTATTATAGCTTCAAATTTTCATGTAGACATAAGGTGAAAAGGAAGTAGAGTATTGATTCTCTCTGAGGAGGTTGTTGCATGCACATGGAAACAACAAAAATTTAAACAACCAAGTGAGGTGTGAGAAAATATGGAGATGTTCTCATATGTAGAGTGGTCTATAGGCTTTCCAAGAAGGATGGTAGAAGGTGGAAATGGATATTAAATACCATGAGTGTGGTTGAAGAGAATTCTGCAAGCATAACTAAAATCTAGAGATGGATGTGGAGCTCAATGAGATAAGAACAAGGATGGAGCAACTGACATTAAAAATGCAGCAATATTTTAAAGCACATTGGGTGTATAAGTGGCCCATGAAGAAGAAGGTGAAGTGGTAAGTCAAGAGATATTTGGCGAGAGGAAAGAAACAACTATTAAAGAGGTGGATGAGCTATTTTAAAAGCCTCAGACATGAGGAGGAAGTGGTTCACATCTATGAGCCAAAAGCTGGAAGGAACCTCAGTGATGAGAAGAAGGTGAGATCAGATGAAGCTATCATAAACTGTCAGAAGAGGAGAGATTGATTTTCATATTGCCAGGTGGGAAATGAAATGGGATCATTGAAGGATATCATAGAATTTCAAGAGGACAATAGTGGAAACTCATATTTCCAAGTGGTAGAATTGGACTTTCAAGTTGCCAGGTGGGCAATAGAAAGAGATCAGTGGAAGGTATCGTATGTTGCCAGAGGAGTAGTGTTGAAAATTCAAATTTCTAGGTGGGCAATGAGATGGGATCAGTTGATTTCATAAACTTCCAAGTGGGAAGAAGAGAAGTCTCAAATTTCCAGGTGGGTAGGGGGAAAGAAATGAGACCATCAGAAAGTCTCAAGAGCTCATAAGTTATTTATGTTTAGCAAGGAGTGTTGATAGGTGAATATTTATGTGGATTCGTAGACCATGTGAATGGCTATGATGAGAAGTTAAACACTCTCACCATTTAAGAGAAATATCTGAGGTGCATTTTGATTATTGGAGGGATCAAGACATTCCTACCAAACAACCAGGCAGAGGCCAATGCACATTGTGAAGGTGGAGCAATAGAAAAAATCCAACCAACAAAAACTGTCAAAGAGGAAGAAATGGAGCAGACACTGATGTCTTCCCCAACATAAGGAGAAGATCATTCAACAAAATTTCTCAAAAGTTTCAGCTAGGAAGATGAACAAGAGATGACTACAACACTGAATCTTGTAGCAGAGGAGGAATCAAAAAACATGGATTTTGTTGATGTGTATGCAGAATTGGTTAATGGTGCAAATCTTGCACATCCTTTTATCACTCTGTAATTTTACCAAGGCTGTGGAGGCAGTCACAAAGGCAACATCAAAACCACTTCGAGTCTCGGATCTAGACCTCTAAGACTAAGAGAGGGATCTATCTATTTGTTATAGATTTGTTTGAATAGATATTAGGCTATCTAATGAGTTCAGAGTTTGGATTTTTATATATGAGGTGTCTGGGATATTGAAAACTTGAATTTTCATTGGGCCATGGGGTCTACCTTTCTGAAAATGGATCTATCTCAGATGTAAGGATTGTCTCCACAGGGCAGGATAGAAATATTGCTGGATCAAATTGAATTAAATGAAAGTGGAGAATAAAAGAAGGGAAAATCCACCAAGCATAGGAGCATATAAGAATTCCTATGCTCAACTTCAGACGAAAACATGCAAACCATTAAAAGACTCGAAATAGAGTGAAAAAAACAAGTTATGTTCGTAATATTTCTTTCAATGATTGGATCAGGGAAAACATCAAATGGATTTACATAGTAAGAATCCAGTTAACTAGAGAGGAAAAACATAACCAATGAGTCTAACACAAGAATCATGCAGCTACAACTTTTATTTCTGGAAAATCATCTAGAAAATTACAATGTATCCCCCATGGGGCATGAATCCAGAGCTTAATCATCAACCCTTGTGAATTTTTATTATTAAAACACATATAACCAAATCTCCCCAGGATCAAGAGGTCGAAATCAACCACCTTGACCTAAAATAGCAAAAAATCCCCCAAAATCCTGAACTGTCCGCCATGAAAGATGGGATGAATTTCTGCAAAAAGGGGGTCGACTCAGACATTTATTTCTCTTCAATGTTGACTTCGGGGGAAACATTGAAGGACGATATTGTATATGGGCATGTTCTGGACAAAAACCTTCTTTGGTTTCGCTAAATTCGCCTCCAGATTGCCGTAAAAGCTCCCGCAAAATCGGGACTGTAATGGGAAAACCAAAAATCCAAAAAATGAGGCTGAAAGATAGCTTTGATTCTCGCAACTGGGGGCACATGTGCCAAAAATGAGAGAGTTTTTTTTATTCAGCCTATTATGGAGACAAACCCCTCTTGGTTTTTAAAAATTCTTTTTCATTTTCCCGGAATAGGCTTCGGAAGAAGACTGGTCAAAATGCTGCAAAAGTGGTTTTTTTTGGGGAAAGGTGGTAATTTCGGACCCCCCTGAGGTGGTAAGTGATTTTAGGGGGGGAGGGGTCCGTTGGAATATGGATATGACAAGTGTCCATGGGGTGGTAATGTGAAACCACTCATTCCGGACCCCCCTTGGTGTGATGGGACATGAGGAGGGGGGGTCCAGAATGCACGCGGGAGTGGGTAGGAACTTAGGATAGGCTTGTTTTTTATGTTTAATTAATTTTTTAGTTTTTTTTTTATTTCATTTTGTTTTAACTTCTTATATTTATTTTTTTTGTTTTGTTTGTTTTATATTTTTAGTTTATTATATTTTTAATTAATGTTTCTTTTTAATTCTTTCTAATTTATATGTATTTTTTATTGATTAATTTATATGTTTTTATTAATGTTTTTTTGATTTGTATTTGTTTTAATTAATGTTAAATTAATAGAACACTAACCTAATTACTAACTTAAATAATTAACTTAATTATTAATTAATTAATTAATTAACAAATAATTACTTATTAACCAGTTTAACCTATTCTAACTATACTAAAATTATTAATTAATCTAATTAACTTATTTTATTTTTCCTTTAATCCTAAGTTTGTTTATTCGTGGATGGGTGGCGGGATAATGGAGGATGATGTCATGAGGCAGGGGTGGTATGGTATTGTCTGTATGGTCGTAAGTTGGAAGGGTGGTAAGCAGTAAGTGTTCTGGAGAGGTGGAGGTCTGATGCAATGGATTGGTGACACGTTGGGATAGGGTCTGCTACAAAAAACTGCCTC
>JZKD02S2089057.1:1964887-2080476 GCA_000966675.3 Picea glauca | reverse complement strand
ATTAAAAGCAGAATGGTCGAGGGGGTCCCGAATCCACTGTCAGTCATTGATCTACGCGTCACTAGATCGACCATTGATCTAAGAGATTTCTTTAACCTCCAGGCGTGAATGCAGCAAAAAATTAGGTTTAGTTCTTTTTGTGGGTTTTGTGCGCTACTTCCCTTGATTTTGTCTCCATGGGGTTAGGAAACACCACTGAATGTCAAAAATTATGAATTTTCTTTTCTTTTCCTTTCCTTGAAAATTATTTGCAGAAATGAAATATTATTTGCAAGACAAAATACATCCAGAGTGAAAATTTTATAGTCACCAGATGATCCTATGAATTATAGGGTTATAACACATCCAACAAGCTAAGTTGGAGACATATGGAGGAGCATACTAGCCAAGAGAGAAATTAAAGGAAGTTGGAGATATGCCAGCAAGAGAACAAATAGAAGCAAAGTTGTCAGAAGGAGGAACTGAGTAGCAATTCAACGACGGGACTAAAAAAGTGAAGTTTTTAGCAGGGTGGCAAGCTAATGCCACAAAAGAAGAAAATTATATGGGGCATCAAGTTGATATACCCACTGATAAGGAGGAAGTGTAGCCAAGATGACTGCATAAGGATAGCCAACTACTAGAGCAGCTGGACAGAGTAATAGAGGAGATTAGGAAGCTGATGGTGAGGTCAACAGAAGCGGTCAGCAAAGGTGAGATGAACAGAAGAGAGCCTTCCATAGTAGTAGGGAAGGAATAGAAGAAGCAACAAAAAAAACAACAACAACATAGCTAGAGATGAGGAAGAGGACAACTCTAAGGAAGAGTTTGGGATCCAAGAGGATTTAAACACTAGAGAATATGAGCTCATGAGTAGGAGCTCATGATTTTCCCAGTAGTGGAGTATGAAGCAAGAGCAATGTTCCACCTCAATAAATGCACCAACATGCAAACACGCAGATGCACAATGGAGAAAGGGAGAGGCACCGACCCTCCCATTTTTAAATTTTGAAATATGATCCAATAAGGATTTTTATGTTGTAACGTTGATAAATCCCAGGCCATGCCTTTGTACAAGTAGTGGGTAGGGTTTCCTTAAATGGTTTCTTGTAGTAGGTCTAGATGATAGTCAAGTCTAGATAAACATTTATGCAATGTAGTCATAGGAGTATGGTGTTGTAACTAAGACAGTGATAGCACTAAGGCAGTGAAGAGGATAAGATCCTATATCCCTCGCTTTGTAATTAGGATACTTGAGAGAGAGATCTCATCTAGGAAGGTATTAGAAGTATAACTCATGATAGAGTTAGGTTAGAAGATCTTGAAAGAATTGAGACTCTGTTGTAGTCTAGTTTTTGTAAACATCTATATAGACACACAAATATAATAGAAAATAAGCTTTTACTGCATATCATGTGTTTATGTATTTTCATGAATGAATGTTGTGGATGTGTGATAAGTTTCATTTGCAGTAGGAGATATATTTATTTTATATTCATTTATTTTTATAACATCATTCTGGATTCTTTAGGTTGTGCAAGGAGTGCACAACAAAACAATTGAGGTTTTGTATCCATCGTAAGGAGTGCACATCTAAACTCTGTGGAGTCAGAAAAGAGTGTTCCAAGAGGGCACACCAGAGGGATCACAAACTCAAGAGGAACCTTAAGGTTACTTAATACCTTATGGGGCAAAATTGTGCAAAAGGAGCAAAGAGAAACAAAGTTACTAAGAACTCTGTAGAGCTCTACCAGGTGGGCATCGAGCGAGTGCAAGAGTGCACAGAAGGAACAATGTGTTGAGTTCAGAAGGAAAAAAGGTTACCGAACACTTTGTAAGGAGGAGCTCTATAAGGTGTGCATTGATCAAGGAGGACGCTAGGAGAGAGAGAAGAATATATTTTCAAGAAATCCTTTGGATTTGAGTTTGGCAAAATCCCAAAAATGCAAGGAGTGCATGGGAGATCGAAATATTCAAGGAGATCAAGCTCAGAAGGGATAAGACAAAGAGTGCATGTGAGGCGGACTTATTCTAAGTCTAAAATCTTAGAAGAGATAACACTTTCAAAAGCATAAGAGAGATCCAAATAGTCGAGTTCGTAGGAGAAAGTTCAAAGGCTGAGATCTTTGAACACTTTCAAAATATTCCAAGTCAGGAGAAAGTGGAAGATAAGGAGGAGGAGCAACAAAAACCATTAGATTGGTTGTGGGAAATGAGCCTGGACCATCAGATTAACGTCTAGTAACATAAGAAAGCACATAGGAGGAAACAGATCTCAAGCATTGGATTTGAGCGTAGAGGATCAGCCACCGTATGATCACAAGAAGGTGCACAAGATTTAGCATTGCATATACGCAAGAGAGTGGGCTTTTTGATGTTACAAAGCCCCAAAACCATTGGGACCATCCATAAAATGGGAGGACATGTGGCAAAAATCCATCCATTTTGGGTGAAGGAGCTCCAGGAGGAGTGAGTGCATAGAAGGTTGAAACACCCAAAGCCCAAAGAGCCGAAGAGCCAAGAGTCGTCGATATGAAAAGAGACACTTGTCAACAGATCGCGAGATCTTGGTAATTTGTTGTGAGGTTTCAGCTGAGAACTAAGATCGCTAAAGGCCGAAGTCCTGAAGAAGACAATAGTCGTTGATCTAGGCTAGATAGGTGTCACACGATCGTGAACTTCAGAGGATCCCACTTTGGGGCTTCTTTGAAGTAGTGTTTCGGAATATCCAGAAGCATCGAAGGCTGAAGTGGTTAAGGGTCATTGATCCCATAGGGAGCATGTGGATCGTTGATATGGAAGGGGATACATGGAGGATGGAGATTAACTCTATTGTATAACCATTGGATGTGGAGAGGATAGGTGTCAAATGATCTAGTACTCTAGAATATTTCACTTTGGAGATTTTTGGTTGTTGATATTTGAAGACGTCAAAGGCTGAAGTACTAGAAATGAAGAGAGTCATCGATGTGAAGGAGCATATGTGACACCAGAACTAGAAATCCAGAGGAAAGTGGAGGAAGGACAGGTCTGAAGACTCAAAGAAGATATCAGTCATTGATCAAGAAAGGAGTTGTAGGACCGTTGTTATGGTTGAGGAGGCCAAAGTCCCGAAGCGAGAGAAGAGTCATCGATTTGAAGGACATGTGGCGAGAGATCAAGCCATTTTGGAAAAATCCCTCTGGATGAAAGGGAGGTTTGAGAATCAAAAATACCGAAGGCTAGATTCACAGAGGATATATCGCACACTGATACAGAGGAGGTAGATCTGGTTCATAGGATTTGAAGAGGATAGATCTAAACTGTCAATCTAGGGGTACCGTCAAAATTGGGATATTGATGATCCTGAAACATTTCGGGGGGTTGAAGGTGCATGAGACTTAACAAGGAATCGTTTGGTCACATGAGAAGTTATCCCAATTACCTATGCAAGGAAGGGGATAATGGAAAGGGGATAATGCTCGAGAAATGAAGAGTACTTAGAGCACGCAGACAGAGGGTGCAGGTATCACAGGACCTATGCCTAAAGATGAAAAAGGGGCCTTTGTATAGTTGGCTTAGGTTCAAAAGGAAGCCCGAAGAGTTGACCCAACTCACAAATGATAAGATCTAGTGACTAGGAGGTCGCAGAACCCTAGGAGGGTAGGGAGGATGCATCAAGCATGCTAGTCAGATGGTGTCTCATTTTTCATACCCACTTGAGAATTTTGAGGACGGAATCTTCACAGAGGAAAGAAAAAACAAACCTGGTCAGGTTCATGGTCTTATCTGGGAATGAAAAATTAGACTTCAGAGAGAAGATACTAGAGGTAGTAGCAGTGGCAGAATCTCAACAATAAGGTTTAGCGCATACAGTGGATAGATCATAGGCACATAGACTCTTAGAGGAAGATGAAAGGATGATGCAATTGCAAAGGGAAACTATCATACAATTGCAAAGGTAAACTATCATAGTGTCAAAAGTTGAATCTATTTTAATAATCTATTCACCCTCAAAGGAGAAGAAGAGAAGTAAATCCCAAAGAACATCTCAATGGAGGAATACACTCAGCAAAAAAATTCAAGGAGAACACTGATAGGAGGACCAAGAGATGAGGCAATGATTTTTTTGGGTGTCCTAGGAAAAGTAGCTCCTGTCATTTCCGATTTGATCACAATATATAGTGACAGTGAGGAGGAAAACACCTCATTTCCTATTATGAATGAATAATTAATAGAAGTGTTAGATACGATGTCCTTGATACCAAAATATTTATATCAAGGAAACCCAGATGTTGAAGATTCATCAGGAGGTGAAACCTCCAAAATAGACAAAAATGTTTGGCCCACGGGATATAAAGAACTTGAGGAAATCACTTTGGGACCTACTTCACATTACACATTGCTAGGTACATCAAACCCAACCAAAAAAACACAATTGTAGAGATCATGGGAAATTCCCTAAGTGCAGAGAAAATTGAAGAATCCTTTGTCACGACAAATGTGGCATCAACGTGAGATGTTGAAAAGTCTCAAATGACTCAAGAACAAGTTGAAGGAACCAGTCATGAGAAGCCTAAAGTTAGCGAGGGAAAAGAAAATGTACTTGAAGATTTTCATACACCATGTAGTTTAGTAAATTGCCTCTCGTGGGTGTACCAACCAATCCAAGAGACAATGGACAAAGTAGTTGATGTCAAAGCCATCTCTTATGACGGGAAAATATAATTTTTTTTGAAAAGAACTATGAAAAAGAGAATAATCACTTTGGATTGTGCGGTAATGATCACCACATAAGGAACCCTACTAGACGTAGGGAAATCCAGGGTAAGTGAGTTATTAGGCGAAAGTGTGGATATATCTAGTGCCACCATAAACATGGCAAAAGAGGATGAATTTTTTTTTTATTCTATGAGAGCAAAGTTGGCACATCTGATACATCAAGTGGAATACTACCAGGACACTACCCAGGTGATTAGGTTCATGATAATTGAATTTGAATATATTTATACTCAGTTTAGATCAAATAGGGAGGTTTTTATGACTAGGATGATAAGTTAACAAGAGGAGACTTTGCTCAGACTCGTAGCATATAAAGAAATTATGAGTTGATCAGAGGAGGATCATTAAATACTACAATAGATCAAGTATATTAGAGAGATTGAAAAGGGCTGAGGGAAATAAGAACATGACATAAGAATGCTTGCATAGGAGAGTTTAGTCAACATCAAGGTAGTAGCAGATTATTGGGTACAATTAGTAATTGAACCACAATAGAAAATGTAGGAGATATGGGAGGAATGTCTTAGAAATTGGAAAGACATAAACCAGAGGATGGTAGACCTTCAACTCCTATAAATTGGTGCTACTAATGATTTCACCGATTTACACATTATATTCCAACGGTTCAGAGATATTGATGTGTAATTTCGAGAAAAATTATGGAGAAATCAGTTCTTGAAAATGAACAAGTGAAGAGAATCTCTGACATATCGATAGGAGAAATGTTGGCCCTATGAAACTAATCTCTAAAATAGAGCAATTCAGAAACCAGGTCATGGAATTGAAGGATAATCTCATCATGTTGATGGATCAACATTGATTTCTATACCTACATATATGTGAAGATTTGTTCTCCCTGTGGTCTAATTATGATGGGGAAAATCCTATGAGATAACTGGAGCTCACTGAATATACATTGGAAAGAGCATGATGGTGTTATGAAGTTGTGTTAGACAATAACTAGAATTATTTATGGTTATTCTTCATTTCTACATATATCTTCCTTTTCTTAGATCATGTTTGTTTCTTAATCAATAATGATCTATTAGTGTTTAATATTTGTTGAAAAGTGGTTTCATCTACATGTATTTGGTAAGAGGTTAGCCTAAACCCATCTTTATAATATTTTGGTCATCGAACACTTAATAAATGAACTTATACAGAAATAAAAAAATAATTTATAAATACCCATTTGATAACATATTAAATCCCATATAAACTTATCATATCATCCATCCAGAGAATCACGTCATTTCAAATAGGGAAGAGTCTAATTGGGCATCATCTTAGGGTGTGATTCTTGTTGTTGAGTTAAAGGGAATTTTGACCGCTCAGGAAAATTGATGCTAGAAGGAGGGCATGACGAATGCATGGGTAGTCAAAACAATTCTTCAAACAAAAGCTTGTCCCAAATAGCCTACAGATTCAAAACAACCCACATGCATGGATAATCCTACTCAGAACAACCTTAAGATTGAAGGTACCCCCATTACAAGTGAGTCATTGCACATTGAATATAGTTTATACCTTCACACATACATACCTTATGCGATCCCTAACGATGAAATCAACACATTTAGAAATATCACTAGAGATTACACTCGACATATCAGAGAACTACCATTGGATTTGTTTCTCCCTAGTGGGAAGGAAACTAGAAGACCAATTGTTGATACCCCAAATCACACCTTTGTTCATATAGTTGAATATATGATATAGTTTTCTCTCACTAAAATTGAGCAACCTATGAGTTTCAGTCCTAAAACTCTTCTTTTCATCCCACCAACAATACCTATTCGAGCATAGAGGATTCAAAGTCTGAGGAAGCAAGTTCTAATTCATAAAATTTAGATAACAATTTAGATAGTATGGAAAATAACAATGAAGAAATTATATAGTGTAAAAACCAACCTGCAAACAAGTATCCATGGTTGTCTAGGGATGACCTAGCCTTACCAGGGAGATTGCATCATTTTCTTAGGCACCTAGAAAAAATTCTCCCAAAATTTGATCTTGAAACCTCTGGCTTACTCGAGGATCGTATCAAGAAATTTATATTGGTGATAAGATTAATGAATGTCCAACATGAAGACATAGTATGTATACTATTCCCTTATATCATTTAGAACGTGGCATCAACATGTTATTTCAACCTCCTGGTTGGATCCATTAACAGTTGGACAAATTTTAGAAAGATTTCTTAGATAAATTTGCCATGGAAACAACTAATAGGGCCATGATGGCTCAACTCGTTGCTTCCACTATGGGCCCCAAGGGGAAATTCAAGGAATTTAACCAATGTTTCAAAACTATCCTCAACAATTTTCAAACAAATGCCAAGTCCTCCTAAGAACTACAAATTGAGGTGTACACCAACACATTAACAACCCCTATATCCATGTTCGTTAAGAGGGACGCTAAACCTACTCTTGCCAAAAAAATTGAACAAGATAAAATTAATTAATTTGAAATGAAAGGATGCAAACATAGTCAGGTTTCTTTATTAAAGAAAGAAACAAAACATACACCTAGGAGAGAGCTTTTTTAACATGGTCTCCTGGTAAAAAAATGAAACATAACGCGAAAAAGGACAATGAAGATATGGAAATATTGCAAAGAGTGGTTAAGAATTTTTCCAATGATATTTTAGACATGAAGAGGAATGCAGGGGAAGGCACATCAAACACTAGGCCTTACAAACCTTTATTTAGGAAAAATCCACCTTTTAAATCCATAGATGCTCCTCCTTCCAACTTGAACATTGACTTGGGAGAGTTCGCCTCATAGTCATACTTTATCTATCATCAAGAACATCATTCAGAAATGGATTTCACTCAATGGATAAATGTTATGAATCTATTGGAAAATTGTTTCTTGGATGGTTTTTCCCTAACCGATGATGTAGGACCATCTCCCCATGCCATCCATCCAGCCACGTCAGTGCATGCATTCAAGGCTGAAGAGAGGTGCAACCCTCATCTTGAATTTTGAATTTGAATGTAATTAATGTTGTAGGTTGTTGAAACATGGAGTCGTGCCTTTGTGCATGCATTAGAGTAGGTAGGCTTTAATGCTTGTAAGGCTAAGATCTAGATCTGATTTGTGGACTAGACAACCCATTCAATCTAATTGAATAAGGTAGGTAGATTGGAGGGAAGAGATTGAAGAGCCCCCTCATGTAAAAGATCAATTTCGATCTCATTTGGTAGAGAAGTTGGTAGAGAGGGAGAGAGTTAGTAAGGGAAGAGGGTCTAAGAATGGAGAGCAGAAGAGAAGGAGCTGAGACATTGTTATAGGCTGTGCTCAAGAACACCTTGTACAAATAGGCATTTTCCATTTTAATACGAACAACAATTTTTCCTGCACACTTCTGTGTTAAATGAATGTTTGTGAGTGTTTTTTATATGTTGTGAATGTATGTTATGTTTATGCATTTGCAAGAGCTATTTTGGCTTCAAGATTGAGAGGTCTTTGAGGCTTCACACCAGGAGGGTGTGGCAGAACGTTGAGGGTTCTGATAGTCGTGCATAGAGGGTGCATTTCTGAACTCTGCAGAGTCAGACAGAGGTGTGCCAGGTGGGCACAAAAGTTGAAATCAACAACTCGGAAGGAAGACCTATGAGGTTGATGAACAACTCAAAAGGCAAGGCTATGGATAAGAACACAGTTGTAGATAGAATCTCTAAGGAGTTCTATGAAGCTCTGCCAGGTGGGCATTGAGCCAGTGCAAGGAGTGCATAGAGGAAGAAATCTGTTGTGAGTTCAACAGAAGAACCATAATCACTAAGGATTCTAAGAGCTCTGCCAGGAGGGCATTGAGCAGGTACAAAGGGCACACAGAAGAGGACAAAAATGTTGAACGTTTTGTATGAAGATACTTTGCCAGGTGGGCATTGAGTAGGTGTGAAAATAGGCACAGGAGAAAAGAACTCTTTGAGTTATGAATTTGAAGAAGAGTCCAAGGATAAAGACCTTCACAGGGTTGTTGAACACCCTAAAAGTCTCAGCAAGAGGTTGCTTGAGTGAAGGATAGCTAGGAGGGCATCCAAATTCTCCATTTGAGGGAGAAAAGGAAAAAAGACGAGTTTCCTTGGAGGTAGAAGCTATAGGAAAGCTCAGGAAGGATAGCACCTTTGTGTGTATGTGAAGACTATGTAGGAGCGTAGACATCAGAATCCTTTGAGGATTCGAGAAAAGAAGCCCTGGAGGAACAACATCATTGAGAGCACAGGCGAGGACTCGGATTTGTGGAACTCGCAGAGGAAAGGAAAAGGTTGAGGCCTTTGGACACTTGGAATTCTTCCAAGTGTAGGAAGAAAGTGCTGAAGATTAGGAGGAGGCATAGGAGTCGTCCAATCAGACAGGGAAAGAGATCTGGACCATTGAGATTTTCACGTCTAGGGAGCAGTAGGAGGAGTGCACAAGGAGGACAAATCTGAACCATCAGATCTTTCTTAGAATACCCATCAGTCATCGGATCTGACTGGAGTTGTGAGGGAGTTAAGCCGTCATGAACAGGGGAGTGAAGTCCCGACATTAATTTTTCATTGGGATTTTGAAAATCAGGATATCAAAAGTCCTCAAGACAGGAGATCGGGAATTTCCAGGATGAAAACCCCAAAACATATCTGAGTCATCCATCAATTGGGACATGTGGCGGAGATCGTGAGCCATCAACATTTTGGAGTTTGTAACTTCAGAGATCAAAGGGATAAGATGCCAGGACATTTCAGCATTTGATTTCGTGAAATCGCAAAATAGATGTGGACCATCCATCATAGGAGGACACGTGGCAGAAATCCAAGAATTCGGGAAAAATCCTGATAGGAGAGTCATATTGGCATTTCGGGATTCGGCGTTTCACTAATCCTGAGGACAAGAAGCATGTGTATTTCAGAACTGTGAATTTTGAAACCCTGACAAGGTGGAAAGCTCCGTTGTGGGGCGAGCTGACGTCACTTTATCATATCGGAGGTTAGGAATCGAAACTTCGGGAGTTCCAAGGGAAATAACCCATAGGCATTTCGATGTTTCAAAACCCGAAATCATGAAATGGATGTGGACCATCCATCTTGAAGGGATGCGTGGTAGAAATCAAGGCCTTTGGGAAAAATCCTGATAGGAAAGTCCATCGGCATATCAGGGTTCGGCATTTCGTGAATCTTGAAGATAGGAGATCCATGCATTTCGAAACCGCGAAGTCCAAAATCGCGAAATGAATGTGGACTATCCATCTTGAGGGGATGCGTGGTAACAATCTAGACTTTCAAGGAAAATCTCGAAAGGGAAGCCATTTTGGGAAATTGGGATTCGGAGGATTGCGAATCCTAAGGACAAAGTGTCCATGCATTTTGGCATTTGAAAGCCCGAAATCGTGAAAGACATAGGACTGCGGTCATATGAAATAGTGGTCACATGGACCAAGAGATAGCCAGGGGGATAAAGGATATTAAAGCGTTTCGACGCATCGGCGTTTCATGGATCATCATTTTGGGGGTCCAGTGGACGATAGGTTGAGTGCTTGGGTTGCACGACCCCGAAAACAGAGCCGTGGTTTTATGTGAATTGGTCATGTGGGCCAAGACTTAGCCCTTAGGGATAGTCACCGAAAAAGGTGTTTTGGCATTTCAGAGATTCCATGTTCGAAAGGTCGAGAAGACAGAGGATTCTTTTCATCGGGAAGTAGGAAACCCCGAAGCCCGAAATCAGATTTCCTATGGGGAAAATTTTCATAGTCACATTCGGTCCATGAAGGAAAAGGAAGGACCTGTGGATCAGTTTTTAATAGAGATTCTAGTGAGGAATCAAAGAGCCACTTCGGCTCAAAGGGAAATTAGAACAATCCTTAAGACCGGGAGGTCAGCGCAGAGACTCTCCTGAGGCATAGGTGCATCTGTGTCAACCGAACAAGCCAACAATCATACGTCAAATGCTAGGGAAAATGAAGTTCGCGAACCACCTGAGTGAACAACTATGGTTATATGGGATTCCAGTCATACATAATATTTTGACATTCCTATAGAAGAAGAAGAATTTCCCTAAATTTTGGTAGTCCAAACTAGGAGCAAGACACCCATTCCGAAAAAAGTAACCTACCATTTCACAATACCCTAAGAGAACCCCAAAATATACCCCTTTATCTCAACTTACCCTACCAATGAGTTCTAGCCTAAGGTTCCTAGCTCACAAAATATAAAGTATAATGTGGTAGAAGACATGAAGAAATTGAAAGCTAAGATTTCGATCATGGACTTGTGTAAAATTATTCAACATAAATATTTGCAGTTGCAAGCCCTAGATGAGGATGACAAACTCATGTCAAATATAATCCCACACTCAAACTTGGGTGCTGTAAGACTTGAGGAGATTCAGAAGCCTAACATGAATACAATGATGATGGATAAGAATCCTAGGTCATATTTTCCACCTTTTTTGTTAACTTTTGAAATTTATAACAGGAACCTACACAATTGTTTGGTTGAATTTCGTGATTCCTCCAATGTTATTCCTTTTTTCTTATGCAATAAGTTAAGTTGTACCCCTACCAAAATAGAAAAAAACATATAATTCAACTAGACAAAACCGAAGTGAAATTTATTGGGTAGGTAAAGGATGTTACTATTAGGATTTCCTCTAATGCAAAGTTCCATCAAGTAATATATATCATAATTGTGGACATTTTGAAGGTCTATGGTATTTTTTTAAGAAGGAATTGGTCTGCAAAGTTACATGGTTATTTTAGTACAGATTGGTCCCATTTATGGTTACCATACAAGGGAAACACCATCAATATCAGGATCAACTAAGAAAAATATTTGAATCATATTGTCATAGACTTGTAAGCCCCTAATGAACCTTCTTCTATTGAATTCCCATTCTTAGGAAATTACTCGTGTGATTTCGAGTTCATTAATTTCTCGCCCTATTTTTATGAAGTGTTACTTTCCCAGAGGTCTGAATTATCACTTCATGATAGTCTTGAAATGATTGAGAAATGTAATAAGTCTAAACAAAATACCCATTCTCAAGCCAACAACACTAAAACGACAGTTCCAAAGTTGGAATGGGACAAGAGAGTTCCAAACTTTGTGTCTGAAATATGGAATTTGTACTTTGATGGATAAAAATATCAATAAGGGGATGGTGTTGGATGCATTTTCATTAATCAAACAAGAAAACATAGTTTTTTGTTCTATAGAGTGGAATATGAGTGCACAAAAAACACTTGCAAATACGAGGCATTAGTCTAATGACTTAAGAAATATATTAACTTAAATATAACAGAACTAGTTTTCTTCGAGGATTCAGAAACCATCATTAGATAGGTCAAGAACACTATCCATTACAATTACCTCCATTTGTGGAATTATCAACAAGAAGTTTACAGGATGATAGAAAATTTCCTAGCATTCAACATCAAAGCCGTACCTCAATCCAAAAATATGTTGGTTGATTCTTTGGCCATAACAGCTTCAAGGATGTCTCCCTTAGAGAATTATGAAACTTCTAGGTTTTCCATAGAATTGTTATACAAGCCTTCGATCCCATATAACATTGATAATTGGAGGGTATTTGAGGGACATGAACATATCATATCCTTTTTTAATAATGAATAAAGTTTTAGGGATTTGGCAATTAATGATGATTTGTTTCAGAAATGATTGCAGGACAGGATAATCAAAGCCCTAACCTAACAAAAGGAAGTGAACCAAACCATCCTAAAATCCACACTATACCTCAGGGAGTAGTCAATATTGAGAAACTATTTGACTTACATAAGAAATTTAAGAAGCCAAAAAATACCAAAACCAATAGTTCATTTCCATTCTATGAAGTCATAAATCTAGGAACTACTGACAACCCCTGGAATTCCAATCTCAGGAGATCATTGTCATATGAGGAAAATAAGTCCTACATAAGTTTTTTTCAAAGAGTACTAGGACATTTTTGCATGGTCATATGAATATTTGAGATTGTACGACACTAGGACCATCCAACACACTATCCCATTAACACCTTAGGTCAATCCTTTCCAACAAACACTTTGGAAATTTCACCCATCCCTCAAACCCTTGATGTAGACGAAACTAAATAAATTGTTGGATGAAAATATAATATTCCAAGTAGGTAACTCTACATGGGTAGCCAATCTCGTACCCGTCAATAAAAATTCTGGGGAAATTTTCTTATGTGTAGATTTTAGAAATCTAAATAGGGACTCAACAAAAGCTAACTACCCTATCCCTTCCATGGAACAACTTTGACAGATCGTATCAGTAGGGAAAATATTCTCGGTTCTATATGGTTTCTCAGGATACAACCAAGTGTTAGCATCGGAGGAGGGCATATTGAAAACAACCTTCTAAACTAAATGCAAAACATTTTCCTACAAACACATGCCATTTGGGATAATCAATGTGGGAGCTACTTTCCAAATATCCATGTATGTGGCATTTCGAGGATTAATTAAAAAATGTGTAGTGGTATACCTAGATGATGCTATGTTTTTGTCCAAGTATAGGGATTATGATATTGCCCATCTCACCAAAATTTTAGAAAGATATCGAAAGTATGGGATCTCCTTGTACCCGCAAAATACTAGGTCACGTCATTTATAGGGATGGTATCCATATCGATCATGAATTCATAAAAAAAAATCACAACTGCCACTCCCTCATAAAAAAAAGGATATGAAATCTTTCTTTGGAAGGATTAATTTTGTAAGAAAGTTCACTCCAGATTTCATAGACACAGTTAAACGCCTACAAAGAATGATATGCAAGGATTTTGAATTTAAATGGATTGATGAGGGAAAGGAATCATTCAAAAAAATTTATACTTCCATATCCTAATCCCTTGCACTACACTTCCCTGATTTCAACAAATATTTTTATATTTACACTTTATCTTCATTTAAATCATTGGTTCCAATCCTTACTAAAAAGGATGATGAAAAAAATGAGGCACCTGTCTCATTCATGAGAAAAAAATTACAAGGAACAAAGCTTAAGTACCCATCCATTAACAAAGAATCCTACATTGTCTATAAAGTAGTGAAACACTTTAGACCTTACATCCTCAAGAATCATACCAAGGTCATGGTGCCTTGTACAGTCATTAGGTCAATATTCACAAAGCAGGAAATGGCAGAAAGAAGAGGCAAGTGGATGGATGTCATCAAATAATTTAATCTAGAAATTAAACCAACAAAAATTGTCAGAGGTCAGGTACTGTGCAAACCGTCTGCAACATCCCAAGATCTTATAGAAAATAGGGATTTGGGTTGGGAAAATGAGTTGACTTTATGGTGTGGTGAAGTATTATACACCCTTACCACACAAGACTCTTGGTATGTTGACCTATCTTATTTTCTCCATCATGGTACCTTCCCTCAATACTTGAAACTGAGAGAGAGAAGAGAACTCAAGATAAAATACACCCGATACCATATTATTAACTCTATACTTTTCTACTTAAATTATGATGTTGTTTTGCTATGATTTCTTGAAAAGGAAGATGTTGAAAGGGTGTTGAAGGAACTATGACCCCTAATATTTGAAGGGTAGGATATTATTGGCCAACTTTTTTTAGAGATGCTCTTGCATATGTTAGGAGGTGCAAAGTTTGTGAGATGAGCGTTGGGAAGGAAAATAAAGCGACCATTCCACTATAATCAATGTTAATTCTAGTCCATTTGAAAAATGGGGAATAGATATAATATGCGAGAAAAAAACAAACTCATCCAAACTACATAAGTATATACTGACTGCTAATGATTATTTCACTCAATGGTCAGAATTCATTCCCCTTATTCATGTTAATGAGAAGGTGGTAATACAACTTCTAGAAAAACACATCATGACAAGGTTTGGGGTGCCTTCGGTATTGGTATTTGATAACGCTCCACATTTTTCTTCTACTCTCTTGAATGAATTTGCATTAGATACAAGGATTATAATAAAAAAAAATTCCAACTATTGTCTCTGAGGAAATGGTGTTTCCGAGTCTACAAATAAAAACTTAATAAGGATTATTAATAATACAGTCACAAAGAATCACCAAAACTGGCATAATGATATACATAACACTCTATGGGATGATAAGGTAACCCTCAAGGAATCATTAGGGAATTCCCCTTAATTTCTAGTGTATAGAAAATAATCCATTTTTCCAACCTAACTATATCTCCCATCCATGCATATTTCCCATTCCTCAAGAAGACAACTCTCATCTAGTATTCGAAAGAGAATTGATACCCTCCTTATGGTTGAGGAAGAACAAGAAAAATTCAAAAGGAAGTTTGTGTCCAATCAGCAAAAAGTCAAAAAATAGTTTTATAAACACAAGTCTTGCGATAAAAACTTTGAAGTAGGGGACATGGTTCTTAAATGGGATAAAATCCACAAGACAAAGGCAAAACATCTGAAATTCCAAATTCTCTGGCTTGGACCTTTTCAAGTCAATGAGAAAATTGGTGTACGAAATTATCGTATACAAAACCTTAGGGGTGAACTCAAATCTCTTCCCATCAATGACCAATTCCTAAATTGTTTATTTTCATAAGTTGTCTCCAAGAAAACTTCATGTATTATAGTTTTCCTTGTTTCTTTTAATTTTGTTTTGAGTGACAAGTTTGTTTCTTTCAATTTTCTTTCCTTTTGGTTTGATTTGTTTTGATTGATCTGATTTATTTTGATTTTCTTGTTTGATTGCTCTAATTATAACATGATTTCAAGTGTGTTCTTTGTCAAAGTGGTGGTCCAATCTACAGAATCTAGGTTATTATCTCTCAGTTTTAAATTTCACAGAACAATGGAGAGAAGGTTTATTGGTTAAAGGATTCAATGCATGGGTAATTCACATTTATGTATGTAGATTTCTTAAGGAAAAAAAAAGTCGACTACTTCATGGTTTGGGAATATTGAGGGAAATGGAATAGAGGAGTGCGTAGCCAATACCCTGAACAGAGAGAAGTTAGTTATCATACTATTAAGAAGAGACAAAGAAGGAAAGGTATATGGTCCTAATCCTTCACTAGAAAAAAAATATACTCCTCCTTGGTTCATTCCTGACATATATTCAACAAAAATAAACATAAAATAACAAGTTCAAATGTAGTATTTGGAGGGTATGCAAATATCTCCACCTAGGTTATGGATTCTCCTTGGAAGTGGAGCAAGGTCTATGATATTATGGTAACTTCATCGGGGGTATGGATGTTTGTTGGTAGTGGACCAACACCATGGTAAGGCTCTAGAATTTAAAATAAAGTAATATATTCATGTCCTTTTAACATTTTTGAATTTTAACTCAACTCTCGATGGAAAGGTAGGACTCATTGGTTAAATGGAAAGAGGAATGTGTTCAAGTGAATCCCCATGAGTATTCGACGAGAATATCTTTGGGATATATGTATACATATTTGTGAGTCATCAATGGATTGTTTCCTCAAGCTAATAACCATTTCCAAAGAATTATGTCAACATCATTATAGAGGGAAATAAAGAGTATGGCTTCTACCCGCGAATCACCATTTGTTGAGCACTCAACATACCCTAAAACTTTTCCAATTTTTGGCTATCACTTTCTTTTTGTTGTTTGAATTGTTCCAATCGATATTTTTACATAAGTTTCATCTTTACTATTTTGTTGAGATTATTCATTGTTCATATTGTTTAATTTTTATATATAAATCTATAAAGTGTTCAAAAAATCACTTCTAGAGGTAATGTTCTTTGATACCCAACGATTGTTTCTTTGAAACCTTGATGTCGATCAATGTCGAGTGTTGTTCAATTCAATATATGTGTCAATAGTGTGTCACGGTCTCAAGAATTTTGACACTGATTAACATTGAATGTTGGCTATTTAGGATACCAGTTGTGCAAGGGTGTTTCTTTCTCATGAAAGTGTCAACGTCAATCTACATCGAGCGTTGACAAGTTCAGTTGAAAAAACACCCATTGTTAGGTCTGAGAGGTAGTTCCTACACTAGATTAACATCAGAAAACAACACCTAGGATTGAAAACAGAATAATGAGCCGATAATGAGGTTAGCCCCAAACTCTTATGGATATTGGCATCGACCGATCAAGAAGGAAACCAAAACATATCCTATAGTGTGCTCCGTCCAACCCCTTGAGGCTCAATCAATACTTTCCAATAAGAAATATGAGTCATCTGATTGTTTTTTTCGAAGATCTTTGAATTCATCAGGCACATCCATCTCTAGCTCTTCATTTTTTGTGCATCCCTGTCTGTCCCACTGATCAATATCTTCCATGATGATATCTTGAAAAATCTCCACACAGTCATCTCTATTTGATTGACGAATTTATACATGAACTGGTCCCAAACAATCCTCAAATAGTTCAAGTTCCCGACTCCCGATCTCAAATATGCATAAATTAATGATTGTTTGAAATCCCTGATGCATCATTCAAATGTCTATTCATGCTAATAATTTATGTGTAGATTTTAATGCGAGAATTTGTAGAGATGATAGATGGAATTAATGAAAATATACAATGGATTTCTTGTACTAAAATGTAATGATTTTGGGTGTGAAGGCTAACTGTTATTTATTCAAATGTATTTGAATTTTTTTATAACTTCCAAAACATTGCTTTGTTTTTCTTAACAACTCACGATTGATCATATTCCTCTTAAAAACTTAGTCGTGTTGTGTTTATTGAAAGGATCAATACTGGCAGGTATTTCAACTCAGGAAAATCATCGCGTTCAAGGTATTTACCCTAATTGTCTTTGAATTTGTGTGATTTAGTGAGTACTGATTTCAACTATTGCATGTGTAGAAAATATGCTTCTTAGATGACCAATGACTCATCAATCACCAAAGACTCCAAATGAAGGAAGTGAGAAAATCATAGAGGCATCCAATTTAGTTGTTAAATAGTTGTAGTTTTCCCCAAAAGCAGAGTCAGTGATCATAATTTTGCAAAAGAAGCCAACCAATCCACCTCTTCTCTTCAAAGATACAAATAATAACACATAATCCAAGGTAATACTCCCTTCCTGGATTTATTTATACAAAAAAATCCACTATGAATATTTCCCAAAGTTTACAACTCATAATGACCTCAAGGTGAACGAATTATATGACCAACTCTTTCATAACATCAAGCAGTCTTCATTATACATGGTAGCAACCAAGACACCCATCTTGCCATGTGTTGAGCTCTTAGAGTTGATCATTCATCATGCCGATGTAGAGAAATTCTTGTTAAATAAAAAATATGGGGAATGTATAGGTGTGTTCTTGCCGACAGAGGTAAGTGTGTATTATAAAATTAAGGACACCGAAGTCAGGTTGAAAAAATATTTTATTTTGGTGTTCTATGAGTGCCATAATACTGGCCAATTGTTTTCATTCTGTTGGAGGGAGGATAATAAATTTTTGAATCGGGAATCAGGGTGGTACAACAAATCAAACCTTCAAGAAACCTACATTTTCCCAACAACCTTGATATGTCGTTTATACAAAGAAAAATATTTCTCCAATATCTTTGAAGCCTGGATGCCTTTGGCTCATATATTTGCTACATATAGAAGTACTTTTAACTAGGGATATATTATCTCAAAACTATATAGCACCAATATAGAGGAAGTGCAAAACCCAAAGCTCAGAGAAACCCATGCATTCTACATGGCCTCTTATCTCCTGGATGTAACATGCGCTAGGAATATTTTCCCTAGTCTGAACATATGCTTGCATATTTTTAAAGTACCTATACATGTTCACTTCAACATCCTATGGGAAAATAGGTACAAAAGGTCAATTGATTTAATTTGCGATGGATTAATATCTCAAGTATATTTTTTAATTTTCAAACAAGACTACCCAAGACTCTCTGAGGTAGCTAGGAAGCTAATATCCAATATTGGGCACTAGTACTTAGAGGAAAGAAGCACATTTTCAGATCCATAAGAGCACCATACTTATTACCATTCCATGTACTCAACAATCTTTTGTTAGGATAAATATGTTACTAGACCATTCTACAGGGGTTCACTGCATCTCTGGTAAAGAAAACAAATTGAATATTTATTCCCTATGGGTTTTATGTAGGCTACCATTTCATGAAATACACTACACAGGCCAAGAAAGAAGCTCATAGTTGGATAGAATATAGGTTTTCCATTGTAAGATACATAAAACATGACCCTAGGGAATTGGTAGTTGAGCATGCTAGTGAGGTGGTGTCTCATTGGCCATACCCACATGAGGATTTTTAGGATGAAATATTCACAGAGAATGCCACCAAATGGGATAAAGATTTGTAAAGGAAAGATAAACCAGACTTGGTCATTTTCATGGTCATGTCTAGGAATGAAAAATTAGAATTCCTAGAGCATATATTAGGTGTAGTAGTAGTGTCACAAGCTCAATAAGAATTTTTATAGCATACAATGGATAGATCAAACTCTTAGAGGAAGATGAAAGGATGATGCAACTACAAAGGGAAACTGTCATAAGGTTTTTATGCTCACACCTTTGTTCATAAGGTTGAATATCTGATATATTTTTCTCTCACTGAAATTTACCAACCTCTGAGTTTCATTTCTAAAAATATTCTTTTCACCCCACTAACAAGTACCTATTCGAGCACAAACAATTCAAAGTATGAGGAAGAAAGTTATTATTCAGAAAATTTAGATAATGGGTCAGATAATATGGAAAATAAAAATCGATAAATTACATAGGGTAAAAACCAACCTGCAAACAATTATCCATGGTTGGCCAGGTATGCCCAAGCCTTAACAAGAATATTGCATCATTTTCCTAGGCACCTAGAAAAACTTCTCCAAAAATTTGATCCTGAAACCTCTGCCTTACTCGAGGATCATATCAAGAAATTTATATTGGTGATAAGATTATAAAATGTTCAACATGAAGACTTAGTATGCATACTTTTCCCTTATATCATTTATAATGTGGCATCAACATGGTATTTCAATCTCTCGGTTCGATCCATTAACAGTTGGACAAAATTCAGAAAGATTTCTTGGATAAATTTGTTGAGGAAACAAATACTGGGGCCATGATGGCTCAAATATTCACTACCACCATGGGCCCCAATGAGAAAGTCATGGAATTCAACCAATGTTTTAAAACTATCATGAACAAGTTTCAAACAGATGTCAAGCCCACCTAAGAACTATAAATTGAGGTGTATGCCAATGCATTACTAGCCTCTATATCCATGTTAGTTAAGAGGGATGCTAAAGTTACTCTTGACGAAACATTTGAAGAAGATAAAATTAATTAATTTCAAATGAAAGGATGAAAATATAGTTAGGTTTATTTATTAAATAAAGAGACACAACAACCACCTAGGTGAGGGCTTTTGTTAACATGGTCTCCTGGTAAAAAAATGGAACATAACGTGGAAAAGGACAATGCATATATGGAAAGATTGCAAAGAATGGTTAAGAACTTGTCCAATGATATTGTAGACATGAAGAGGAATGAAAGGGAAGGAATATCAAACACTAGGCCTTATAAACTTTTCTTTATGAAACATCCACCTTTTAAAGCCTTAGATCCCCCTCCTACTAACTTGAACATTGACTTGTGAGAGGTCACCTCATAGTCATATTTTAACTATCATCAAGAACATCATTTAGAAATGGATTGCACTAAATGGGTGAATGTTATGAATCTTTTGGAAAATCGTTTCTTGGATGGTTTTTCTATAAACAAACAAACCAACGATCATATGTCAAATACTGGGGAAAATCAAGTTATTGAATGACCTGAGAGAACAACTATGCTTCTATGGGATGTTAGTCATACATCATATTTTGGCGTTCCTATAGAAGAAGAATAAATTATTGAAATCTTGGCAGTCCAAAATAGGAGCAAGGAACCCATTACGAAAAACAAACCTACCATTGCACAAGATCCTAAGAGAACCCCAAAATCTACCCTTTAATCTCAACCTACCATACCAATGAGTTTTTTCCTGAGGTTACCAACTCACAAAACCTAAAGTATAATGTGGTAGAAGACTTGAATAAATTGAAATATAACATTTTGTTGATGGACTTGTGTAAAATTCCTCAAAAAAAATATTTACAGTTGCAAGTCGTAGATGAGGACGACAAACTCATGTCAAATCCAAACCCACACTCAAACTTGGTTGCATGAAGTCTTGAGAATATTCATAATCCTAACATGAATACGATGATGACCAATAAGAATCCTAAGTCATATGTTCCACATTTTCTTTTAACTTTTGAAATTTATAATAGGAACCTACACAATTTTTTGGTTTACTCTTGCGATTCTTCCAATGGTATGCCTCTTTCAGTATGAAATAAGTTAAACACTACCCCTACCAAAATAAAAATACATATAATTCAACTATACAAATTTGAAGTGAAAGATATTGGGGAGACAAAGGATGTTATGATTAGGATTTTCTCTAACCCAAAGTTTCATCAGGTCATAGATATCATAATTGTAGACATTTCAAAGGCCTATAGAATGTTTTTAAGAAGGATCTGGTATGAAACTTTACATGTGTATTTTAGTACGGATTAGTCCCACTTATGGTTACCATTCAAGGGAAACACCAACATGATCAAGATCAACCAAGAAAAATATTTTAAGCATATTGTCATAGGCTTGGAAGCCCCTAGTGAACCTTCCTCTAATGAATTCCCAGTCTTAGTAAATTACGTGTGTGAGTCTGAGTTCAATAATTTCTCTCCCTATTTTTACAAAGTATTAATTTCCCAGAGGTCAAAATTATCACTTCATGATAGTCTTCAAATAAATGAGCAATGTAATAAGTATGAACAAAATACCCATGCTAAAGCCAACAACACTAAAATGACAGTTCCAAAGGTGGATTGGGACAAGAGAGTTCCAAACTTTGTGTTTGAAATATGGAATCTATACTTTGATGGATCAAAATATCAATAAGGGGATGGCTCTCGATGCATTTTCATTAATTCAGCAGGAAAACACAGTTTTCCTTCCTAAAGATTGGAATTTGACTGCACAAACAACACTTCCAAATATGAGATGTTGGTCCAATGACTTAATAAATCTATTAACTTAAATAGAAAGGAAATATTTTTATTCAAGGATTCAGAAATCATCAATAGACAGGTCAAGAACACTATCCATTACAATTCCCTCCATTTGAGGAATTATCAGGAAGAAGTTCAGAGGCTGATCGAAAATTTCCTACCATTCAACATCAAATCCATACCTCGATCCAAAAACATGTTGGTTGATTCTTTGGCCACAAAAGATTCGAGGTTGTCTCCCTTAGAGGATTATGAAGCCTATAGGTTTTCCATAGAATTGTTGTACAATCCTTCGGTCCCAAATAACATTGATAACTCCAGAGGGTATTTCAGGGAGATGAACAGATCATATCCTTTTTTAATAATGAATAAAATTTTAGGGATTTGGAAATTGACGATGAATTTTTTCAAGAAATGATTGCAGGATAGGATAGTAAAATAACTAACCTAAAAAAATGTAGTTAACCAAACGATCATAAACTACACATTATACCTCAGGGAGTAGTCAGTATTGAGAACCTGTTTGACTTACACAAGAAATTTAAGAATCCAAATAATATCAAAACCAATAGTTCATGTCCATTCTATGAAGTCATAAATCTAGGAATTGTTGACAACCCCTGGAATGTAAATCTTAGGATATCATTGTAATATGATGTAAATAATGCCTACCTAAGGTTTTTCAAAGAGTACCAAGACATTTTTTCATGGTCATATCAAGATTTGAAAATGTACAACACTAGGATCATCCAACACACTATCCCATTAAGAACTGACGTCAATCCTTTACAACAAAAGTTGTGGAAATTTCACCCATCCCTCGAACCCTTGATGTAGAAGAAACTAAATAAACTTTTGGATGTAAATGTAATATTGCAAGTAAAGAACTCTACATGGGTATCCAATTTGGTACCCGTCAATAAAAATTACGGGGAAATTTTCTTATGTGTATATTTTAGAAATCGAAATAGGGCCTCAGCAAAAGATAACTACCCTATCCCTTCCATGGAACAACTTATATAGATTGTATCAGGAGGGAAAATGTTCTCACTTCTAGATGGTTTCTCAAGATACAACCAAGTGGTAGTATTAGAGGAGGACATATTGAAACCAACCTTCTAAACTAAATGGGGAACATTTTCCTACAAAAGCATGCCATTTTGGATAATCAATGTGGGAACTACTTTCCAAAGACAAATGTATGTGGAATTTAAGGGATTAATTAACAAATATGTAGTTCTATACCTGGATAATGTTATGGTTTACTCCAAGGATAGGGCTGATCATACCACCCCTCTCACCCAAATTTGAAAGATATTGGAAGTATGGGATATCCTTGAACCCAAAAAAAACTTTATTTGGAGTAAAGGAAGGAAAAATATTAGGTCACATCATTTCTAGGGATGGTATCCATATTGATCATGAATGCATAAAAAACATTCACAAATTCCACTCCCTCATAACAAAAAGGATATGAAAGTTTTCTTTGGAATGATAAATCTTGTAAGAAACTTCAGTCCAAATTTAATATAGATAGTTAAACCCCTACAAATAATGATATGCAAGGATGTTGAGCTTAAATGGACTAGTGAGGGAAAGGGACCTTTCAAAAACATTAATACTTCCATATCACAATCCCCTGTACTACGCTTCCCTGATTTCAACAAATATTTTTATCTCTACACTTTCTCTTCAGTTCAATCATTTGTTGTAGTCCTTACTCAAAAGGATGATGAGAACAATGAGGCACCTGTCTAATTCATGAGAAACAAATTACAAGGAATGGAGATTAATTACCCAGCCAATGACAAAAAAGCCTATGTTGTCTATAAAGAAGTGAAACACTTTAGACCTTACATCTTCAAGAATCATTCCAAGGTCATAGTGCCTTGTGAATTCATTAGGTAACTATTCACACAACAAGAAATGGGAGAAAGAAGATCCAAATAGATGGATGCCATCCAAGAATTTGATCTAGAAATTAAACCAACAAGAATTGTCAGAGGTCAAGGACTGTGGAAAATGGTCGAAGAATTCCAAGATCTTATAGAAAATGGGGATTTGGGTTGCGAAAACAAGTTGAATTTATGGTGTGCTGAAGTATTGTACATCCCAATCAAACAAGAATCTTGGTATGTTGACCTATATTATTTTCTCCATCATGGTACCTTCACTCCATACATGAAACCGAGAGAGAGAGAGAAGAGAAATTAGGATAAAATCCACCTGATACCATTTTATTAACTCTGTACCTTTCCTCTTAAATTATGATGGTGTTTTGATATGATTTATCGAAAAGGAAGATGTTGAAAGGGTGTTGAAGGAACTCCATGACAGTCCTGCAAGGGGCCATTTCAAAGGGGAGACTATGACCCATAATATTTTAAGGGTTGGATATTATTGGTCAACCTTTTTTAGAGACACTCATGCATATGTTAGGAGGTGAAAAGATTTTTAGCTGAGCATTGGGAAGGAAAATAAAGTGTCTATTGAACTAAAATCAATGTTAATTTCTAGGCCATTTGAAAAATGGGGAATATATATAATAGGAGAGAAAAACCCAAACTCGTCCAAACAACATAAGTATATACCAAATGCTACTGATTATTTCACCCGATGGTCATAAGACATTCCCCTTACCCATGTTATTGAGAAGGTGGTAATACAATTTCTAGAACAACACATGATGAGAAGGTTTTGGGTGCCTTCAATATTGTTATTTCATAACAGTGCACATTTTTATTCTACTCTCTTGAGTGAATTTACATTAGATACATGGATTATATTAAAGTATTCTTCCAACTATTGTCCATAGGGAAATGGTGTTGTCGATTCTACTAATAAAAACTTAATAAGGATTCTTAAGAAGACAGTCGTAGAGAATCACCATAACTGGCATAATGATTTACATAACACTCTATGGGATGATAAGGTAACCCTCAAGGAAGCACTAGGTAATTCCCCTTAATTTTTGGTGCACATAAAAGAATCCATTTTTCCAACCAAAATATATCTCCCATCCTTAGATCTTTCCCATTCCTCAAGAGGAAAACTCTCATCCAGTATGAAAGAATTGATACCCTCCTTATGGTTGAGGAAGAACGCGAACAATTCAGAAGAAATTTTGTGGCCCGTCAACAGATAGTTAAAAAATAGTTTGATAAAAACAAGGCTTGCAATCAAAACTTCGAAGTAGGGGACACAGTTCTTAAGTGGGATAAAATCAACAATCCAAAGGAAAAACATTCTAAATTCCAAAATCTGTGCTTGGACCTTTTCAATTCGATGAGAAAATGGGGATAGGAACTTACCATCTACAAAACCTTAGGGGTGAGATAGAATCTCTTCCCATCAATGACCAAGCCCTAAAGTGTTTTTTTTCATAAATTTTCTCCAAGACAATTTCATGTGATATAGTTTTCCTTATTTATTTTTTATTTTTTTGAGTGAGAAGTTTGGTGCTTTCAATTTTCTTTCGTTTTGGTTTGATTTGTTTTGATCAATAAGATTTCTTTTGATTTTCTTGTTTTGATTGCTCTGATTATAACACGTTTTCAGGTGTGTTTCTGTCAAATTGGTTGTGCAATCTACTAAATCTAGGTTATTATCTCTTAGTTTTAAATTTCGCAGAACAATGGGGAAAATGTTTATTTGTTAGAGGATTCAACACATGGGTAGTTCAAGTTTATTTATGTAAATTTATTAAGGAACAGAAAATTCAACTACCTCATGGTTTGGGAATACCTAGGGAAATGAAATAGAGGATAATTTGGCCAATACCTCGAAAAAAGGAAATTATGTTCTCATACTATTCAGAAGAGTCAAAGAAGGAAATGTATATAGTCCTGATCCTTCACTCGAAAAACAATATTGTCCTCCCTGGTTCATTCCCGACACATATGCAACAAATATATACACAAAATAAGATTTTTGAATGTATGATTGGGAAGGTATGTACATATCTCCACTGGGGCTATGGATGCTCCCTATCAGAGGAGAAAGGTCCATGATATCGGGGTAACTCCATCAGGGATATGGATGCTCGATGGTAGTGGAGAAACCCCATGGTAAGGTTCTTGACTTTCAAATAAAGTAATAACATCATGTTCTTTAAAAAAAAATTAATTCTAACTCAACTCTCGACGAAAAGGTAGGAGCCACTGGTTAAATGGAAAGAGGAATGCGTTCAGGCGAATCCCCATGAGTAGTCAAAGAGAATGTCTTCGGGATATATGTACAAATATTTATGAGTCATCAATGGGTTATTGCCTCAATATAATAACCAATTTCCAAGAAGTATGTAAACATAATTATAGAGGGAAATAGAGAGTATGGTTTCTACCATCAAATCGTCATTTGTTGAGAACTCAACACACCCTAAAATTTTTCCAATTTTTGGGTATCACTTTATTTTTGTTGTTTGCATTGTTCCAATTGATATTTTTACATAAGTTTCATATTTAATGTTTTGTTTGGATTATTCATTGTTCATATGGTTTGATTTTCATATATAAATCCATAAAGTCTTCAAAAAATCAATACTAAAGGTAATGTTCTTCGATACCCGACAATTGCTTCTCGGAAACATCGATGTCGATCAATGTCGAGTGTCGATCAATTCAATATACGTTTCCATAATCTTTCATAGTATCGAGAATGTTGACACCGATTAATGTATAACATTGGTCATTTAGGATACCAGTTGCTCAAGGGTGTTGTTTTCTCATGAAGGTGCCAACATCGATCAACATTGAGCGTCGGCGAGGTCAGTTGAAAAAATACCCATTGTTAAGTTTGAGAGGTAGTTCCTACACCCGATTAACATCAGAAATTGACACTCAAGATTGAAAAAAGAATAACAAGATTCAAGTCTCTCATTTTGTTAATTTTTTTTGAAAATTTCCATGCTCGATTGTAAAGTGTATTTGACTTCAAGTATAAAAGTGAATCAGTATAAGTAGATTTAATATTTTAGAGTTATCTATTTTTCATCCATCTTATCTTTTATAAAGTAAATTCATTGTAAAATTGATCCCCACTTCTTTTTATAAACATGGGTCACTTCATAAATCAACTTATACGTGGTCCTTTGGTTACCGTTTATTCCTTTTTTTTAAAGGGCATAACTTTTACATCCAAAGTCTGTTTTTATTGCCATTTTTTTAAACTGCCAAGTTTTTTGAGATATTTCCATCCATATCATCAATTTCAATTTTTAAATCCATATTATCTACATATTTAATATGGCTTCTTCAAGTAATCTTTTTCTTACCAACACCAACTACTTCCAATGGAAATCCCATATGGAGGTTTTATTAAGAGGTAAAGACTTGTACCAAATTACCTTGGGAAAGGTAACAAAACCTACCGATGTCGATAAGAAATTCAAATGGGATAATAGAAATGGTGAAGAACATGGACTAATCAGAATGCCCATCTCTCCTGATTTAAGGTTCCACCTTCAACAAATTCATAAACCCAAAGAAGCTTGGGAAAATATTGAATTTGTGTTTGGTAAACACAATATTATTCGAGCACAACAATTAGAAAATAAAGTACTGACTTTAAGTCCAAGTGATATTTATTGCATTGAAGATTATCTATCTAAGTTTAAAACACTTAGAATTTTATGTGAAGAATGTAAGATAAAGATAGAATAATATTATTGCATCTATATTATTATTTCTAAGATAGGTAGTGCATATTTTGTGTTTTTATCTACCTTTTATGCCACGCAAGAGGCTCTAGGGGAAAATTATTAAAAACCCAATCTTGAGAAATTTTGTGATGCTTTGATTAGAGAGAAAGATGAGCTTGTACAACTTGGAGTGATCAACATTGTAGGTACCTCCAACAATGCATTAGTCACCCATCAGAAAGATAAACCCAAGAACCCGAAGAAGCAACATCCTCTCCACAAAAAAAAACAACATAAGGGTCCCAAACCCACTCTGACAACTTCTACTCCTAATGGTAATAAAGGAGAAAAACATAAAAATAAGAAGACTGACAGACATTGCAACTTTTGTGATAAAGATGGTCATGATGAGTCCAAATGTTTCAATAATATGGCAACTTTAGAATATTTGATGAAGAATAAAAACATCAGTATTGATTCTACTTCTTCTTCTTCTTCTGATGGACATGCACTTTCTGGTTCTAGTTTCTCCTTGAATACAACTTGTACTTCTTCTTCTGATGAGTGACTTATTGATTCTAGAGAATCTTATCATATGGCTAAGGATAGAGACATATTTTCTTATATAAATGAATGTAACATCAAGAAGATATTTTGTTGGTGATGATAAATATCTTAGTGTTGAAGGATATAGAACAATTCAAGTAGAAAATGGTCATTTCAATGATGTATTATGTGTTCCAAGTCTTTCTTGTAACCTTCTATTAGTATATGAAATCACTTATTTAGCTGAAGGTAAAACCATAGAGTTTTCACCTCACCAAGTTGTAATCAAGGATCTAAAAGAACCTAAGCATGTTCTTGCAACTAGAATTGTTGATGATATTACTAGGTTCTAGAAATTTGAAAACTTTGGGTCATCATTTTTTCATCATCTTTTGTTGCTCATAGCGATGACTTGAGAAAACTTTGGCATGAGAGGTTTGGTAATCTAAACTATCACTCATTGCATAAACTATGTAATCAACAGATGGTGACTGGTCTTCTTCCTGTTTCATGTAGAGATTGTGCTTGTGTCGGTTGTGTTCTCGACCAACATAATATGGATAGTTTTGAGAAATGCTCCTCTTGGCACGCCTCATGCCCTTTGCAGCTTGTTCAAAGTGATTTGTGTGGTCCACTTTCTTCTCCATCTTTTTTGGGTGCAAGTATTTTTTAACTTTCAATGATGACTTTTCCAAACGTACTTGGGTTTACTTCTTAAAAATTAAGAGAGAATTTTTTGAAATTATTTTTTCCTACAAGGCCTTTGTAGAAAAGAAATATGGACATCAAATTCAAAGGTTAAGAACATATAATGGAGGATTATATGTGAACAATAAGTTTACAATTTATTGCACTACAAAGGGCATCTAAATGCAACAAACAATTCCATATACACCACAACAAAATGGTGTTGCTGAGAGAAAGAGCCACACATTAAAATAAATGGATAATTGGATGATCAATGCAAGGCACTAAGTCTAGAGTATTGGGAGGAAGTCATCAACTATGCAAATTAAATAGTAAATCAAACTCCCACAAAGTCTCTTAAAAATATAACACTGGAAGAATCTTGGACTAAAATTAAACCATATGTAAGTCACTTCTGTGTATTTGGCAGTATAGCATTGGCTCACATTCCTAATGAGAAAAGGAAATAATTGAAAACTAAAATTGAGAAGTGTATATTTGTTTGTTATTCTAAAGATGTCAAAGGTTATAGAATTATTCAACCACGTTGTAATGAAATTATTATTCGAAGAGATATTAAATTTTATGAAAATATCTTTGTCTATGAGCCTAATTTGGTGTTTGGGCCTTCTTTGTTCTGCGAGGGTAATTTGACATTTGTGCCTTCTTCAGCCTGCAAGCCATATTTGGCATTTGTGCCTTCTTTTATTCCTATTCTGGTTTCTTCTTCAGATGATGATAGAAAGGCTGAAAAACCACCTCTCACTCACCTTCCTCCAAATGATTCCTTTGAACTTGAACCAACACCATCTCCACCGCTTCCTATATGGATCCATTCAACATGAGAAGCAGTTGGTGATCTTGTAGGTGATCCTTTAGATCATCGTTGGACAAGTTCACAGTTCTAGTGAGCCTATTCTCTTTTGGCTCAAGTTTCAGAGACTCATGATCCAAAAACATTTGCAGAATCTTCGGGTCATCCAAATTTGGATACAACAATGAATGAAGAGTATCATTCTTTAATGGAAAACGATACTTGGGATATTTTACCTCTTCCAAATGGAAGAAAACTTGTCAGATGTAAATGGTTCTACCAAACTAAGTATGCATCAGAGGGAAGTTTTGAAATAAAAAAGGCTCAATTAGTTGCCAAATAATTTTCCCAAGATGAAAGAATTGACTATAATGAAACCTTTTTCCCTATAGCCAAAATGAATTCCATCCACCTTGTTCTTTCCCTTTCTACCTCACATAAATGGGAGGTCTATCAGATGGATGTTAAATCCACCTTCTTGAACAGAGATTTTCCAGAAGAAATATACATGGAACAACCTCCTGGCTATGTCCAGAATGACTCTAACCTTGTTGGTACCCTTAAGAAATATCTTTATGTTCATAAGCAAGTTCCTCAAGCTTGGTATTCCAAAATGGACAACTTTGTTATTGACACTAGATTCTCTAGATGTCATTTTGATCCTAATGTCTCTACCAAGAAAGTAGTAAGCCATATCATAATCCTTTTCCTTTATGTTGATGACCTTATCCTTACTATTAGTGACTCAAAACTTTTAAACCATGTGAAAAAAAACCTTAAGAAGAAATTTGAAATGATAGACTTAGGCCTTTTGCACTATTTTCTTGGCCTCCAAGTTTTGAAAATGAATGAAGGAATTTTTGTTTCCCAGTCTAAGTATGCTTGTGAAATTCTTCATCGCTTTCACATGGACGATTGTAAACCAACCCATTCTCCCTTGTAGTTTTGATTTAATCTTAGTAATACTTGTACTTCTCCCGAAGTTGATGCCACCATGTACCATCAGTTAGTTGGTAGCCTCTTATACTTTACTCATACTCGTCCTGATCTTTCCTTTGTTGTTTGTATTGTTGCCTGGTATATGAAAACACCCCATGAAATCAATTGGAAAGAAGCTATAATGATACTTCACTATGTCTGTGGTACAATTTAGTTCATGATACATTACAATTCAGAGGGGACACCTTTATTGGTTGGTTTCACTAATTCAGATTGGGTTGGTGACCCTGATGATTAGAAGTCTACTACAGGTTATGTTTTCAACCTTGTTTAAGGACCTGTTAGTTGGGACTATAAGAAACAACAAGATATTGCACTTTCTTCAGCAGAATCAGAGTATTGGGCAATGGTAAATGCAAGTCAAGAAGCCTTATGGCTTCAACATATTCTTTCAAAGTTTGGATTCCAGCAGCAACATCTGACCAGCCTTTGGTGCGACAATCAGAGTGCCATAAAGCTCTCCAAAGACCCAGTTCAACATCAACATAGAAAACACATCGATATACACATGGACTTCATCATAAATCTCATTCATGATCAAGTTATTGAATTGCTCTTTTTCCCTACAAATTATCAAGTTGTAGACATTTTCACAAAGTCTCTTACAGAAGTGAAGTTTTCCAAACTCTGATATATGTTAGGAGTTTAGTAAGTTGTCATTAAGGAGGGATAGTCTCTAATTCCTCCTTCCTTTTCCTATTGTGTCACTATTGTAAATCCTTCAATACTATCCCAAGTTTCTCTTAAAAGGGGATGTTAGGATATTTAGACACTTAGGGTTTAGTTAATATCTACTTGGTTTAACGTGTTGTTAGGTAAAAGTTTGTTTCTTAGTGTGTTTATTTAGCATGCATTAGTATACATTTGTAGTTAGGAAATCCAACAATCATGATATGTTCCTGACATATAGTAATCTCATGATTCATATTATCCTTGATATTAATGGCCATTGATTTGTGGATTAACACCTAATTGGTCCATGATTTATATTTAAAGAGGATGGAGGGTCATTTTACAATGATCGATTGTGAGAAAATATATTATAAAATATCTATGTAATCTTTTTTTTCCATTAATAAACTGCTCCAAATGGTGGCATTGGCTTGGGCTGTGGATGTTTCCCCATAAGGGTTTTACCATGTCAAAACATCAGTGTGTTGATATTTGATATAGTTGTGTGAGTGGTTACTGAAGATGTTCTTCCTCTATTGGAATAATCGTGTTTTCAAAGAATATGATGATCGAATCACATGTGAAAAATCTATGAATCTCTATCTGATCGATGGAATTAGACATGACCTGGTCCCAAAAAAGCCTCAAATAGTTCAAGTTCTAGACTCCCAATCTCAAATACACATAAATTAATGATCGTTTGAAATCTATGATGCATCATTCCAATGTCTCTTCACTCTACTGATTTATGTGTATATTTTACTTCGAGAACTTTCACAAACGATAGAAGGAATTAATGAAAATATACAATGGATTTCCTGTACTAAAATGTAATGATTTCGGGTGTGAAGGATAACTATTATTTGTTCAAATGTATTTGAATTGTATCATAACTTTCAAAAAAATATTTTTTTTTTCTTAACAACTCACGATTTATCCTTTTCCTCTTACAAAATTAGGTGTATTTTGTTTATCGCAAGGATCTAGACTGGTAGGTTTTTCGGCTCAGGAAAATTATCGCACGCAAGGAATTTACACTAATTGTCTCTTAAGTTGTGTGATTTAGTGAGTACCAAGTTAAATTGTTGCATGTGTAGGAAATATGTTGTCCATATGACCAATAACTCCTTGGTCACCAAAGATCACAGAAGGAGGAAGTGAGAAAATCAGAGAGGCATCCAGTTCAGCTATTAAGAAGATGGAGTTTCCCCCAAAAGTGGAGTCAGTGATCAAAATATCACAAATGAAGCCATCCAACCCCCCTCCACTCTTCAAATATATGGATAATAACATAACATCCAAGATAATAGTTCATTCATGTCCTGATTTATAAGACAAAATCTAGTATGAAGATTTTCCATAGTTTACACCTCACAACGACCCCAAAGTGAGGGAGTTAGATGATAAACTCTTCCATAACATCAAGCGATCATTTTTGTACATGGTATAATCCAATACACCCATTATTCCATGTGTTTATATATTAGAGTGGATCATTCATCATGTTGATGTAGAAAAGTTCATGTTAAATAATAAAGATGGGGAATGTATAGGTGTGTTCTTGCCAATAAAGGTAAGAGTTTATTATAAACTCAAGGAAACCGAATTCAGGTTGAACATATATTTTACTTTTATATTATATGAGTTCCATAATACCGGTCAATTTTTATGATCCTGTTGGAGGGAGGATAAGAAAATTGTGAATCAGGAATCAGGGTGGTACAAAGCAATGAACCTCGAAGCACCCTACATTTTCCTGATGGCCTTGACCTGTTGTTTACATGGAGAAAAGGATTTATATAGGTTATCTAAAGCTTGGATTCCTTTGTATCATTCAATTTCTACATATGGAAGTAATTTTAACTGGGGAGTCATTATCTCGAAACAATTGAGCATCAATATAAAGGAAGCACAAAACCCAAAAATCGGAGAAACCCCCGCATTTTACATGTAATCTTATCTCTTTGATACAATATGCACTAGGAATGTTTTATTTATTCTGAGCCTAATTTGGTATATTTTTGAAGTACATGTACATGTTTACTTCAACATCCTATGGGAGAATAGGTACAAAAGGTCAATTTATTTAATTTGTGATGTCCTCATAGCTTGAGTGTATTCTTTAATTTACAAACATTACTGCCAAAGACTCTCTGAGGAAGCTAGGAAGGTAATATCCAATATTGGCACCAATAATTAGATGAAAGAAGCATATATATCATAATTTTTAGAGCCATCGAAGCACCATACTTATTTCCAATCCACGTACCTTACAAGCTAGTGTTAAGAGAAATATTCTACTAGACCATTATGAAAGGGTTCAATGCATCTCTACTAAATGGAAAAAAGAGAATACTTGTTCCCTATGAGTTTTATGTAGGGTACCATTTCGTGAAAGACACTACACAGGCCAGGAAAGAAGCTCAGAGTCAGATAGAGTACATGTTTTCGACCAAGAGATAAAGGAAACATGACCCTAGGAAACTGGTATTTGAGCATGCTAGTTAGGTTGTGTCTCAATGGTGATACCCACATGAGGATTTTGAGGATGGAATATTCACAGAGAATGCTACCAAATAGGATGAGGTTTTGTAGAGGAAAGAGAAACTAGAGTTGGTCAAGTTCATAGCCCTTTATAGGAATGAAAAATTAGACTTTCTAGAGAATACAATAGGGGAAATAGTAGTGGCACAAGCTCAAGAAGAAGGTTTAGAGAAGAGAGTCGACAGATCGTAGGAACAAAGGCTCTTAGAGGAAACTGAAAGGATGATGAAATTGTAAAGGGAAACCGTCATAGTGTGGGAAGATACATCCATGTTAATAACTCTAGTCACCCTTGGAGGATAATAAGAGAAGGAAAACCCCTATAACACCTTAATGGAGGGATATGCTCAGCAACAGACTTCAGGGAGAATACCGATCAAAGGACCAGGAGCTGAGCCAATGTTTTTTTTGGGTGTCCTACAAAAAGTATCTCTTATCATTGTTGATTTGATCACAATATATAGTGAAAATGAGGAGGTAAAAACTTTAATGCTTATTTTGAATGAATAATTAACAGATGTCTTATATACAATGACCCCAACACCAGACTATTTAGATCAAGGAGACCCAAATGTTGAATATTCATCAGGAGGTGATGCCACCAAAATAGATGAAAATGTTTGGCCCATAGGAAATAAATTACTTGAGGAAATCACTCTGAGACCTGTTTCACATTCCATACTCCTAGTTTCATCAATCCCAACCAAAAATGAAACTTTAGAGATCATGGGAAATGCCCCAAGTACAAAGAAAATTGGAGACTCATCTGTCAGGACAGGGGTGAGGTCAACGAGAGATGTTGGAAAGTGTCAAATGGCTCAATAACAAGTTGAAGGAACCAATCATGAGAATCCTAAAGTCAACAAGGGAAAATAAATGATACTTGAACATTTTCATACACTAGGTAGTTTAGGAAATTCCCTATCATGGGGGGACCATCCAATGCCAGAGACATTGGATGAAGTAGCCAATGTCCAAAACATCACTTATGATAGGAAAATATAATTGGTTGTGAAAATAACTATGAAAAACAAAAGAATGACTTTGTAAAGTGTTGTAATGATCACCATGGAAGAAACCCTGTTGGACGCAGGAAAATCCAGTGTAAATGAGTTATTAGGGGCAAGTATGGATATATATAGTTCCAGCATAGACAAGGCAAGAGAATATGAAAGAAAAGCCAATTTTATGAGAGAAGAGTTTGTGCATCTCGGAGATCAGGTGGAATACTATCGGGACACTACCCAAGCGGTTAGGTTCATGTGAATTGAATTTGAAAAGATTTATATTACTTAGTTTAGATCGGATAGGGGTTTTTTTATGACCAGGATCATAAGTTACCAAGGGGGAAATTTTCTTGGCATCGTAGCATATAAATAAATGATGAGATGGTTGGAGAAGGCTCGTCAAGTATTGTCACAAATCGAGTATATAAGAGAGCTCCAAAAGGGATGAGGGGAAGAAGAAGATGGAATTAGAATTCTTGCAGAGGAGAGTTTGGTCACGATCATGATAGAAAAAATATATTAGGTACAATTGGTAATTGAACCACAAAAAAAAATGTAGGAGAGATGGGAGGAAATTTCTCAGAAATTACAACAAAGTAAACTAGAGGATGATAAACCTTCATCTCCCAAAATTCGACACTCTTGATGATTTCGTTGATTTTCATGTTATAGTCCAATGGTTTAGAGATATCAATTCATAATTTGGAGCTAAGATTGAGGATATCCAAGCAATTAAAAATGGGCAACTAGAGGGACTCACTACTAGAATGATAGGAGTAGTGTGGGCCCTATGACAACTAAGCTCTGAAATAGAGAAATTAAGAATCGGGGTCATAAAAAGGAATGATAAGCTCATCATGTTGATGGATCAACATTGATTTATTTACCTACATACCTGTGAATATATTCTCTCCCTGTGGTTTGATTATGTCAAGGAAAATCCTATGAGATAACTAGAGCTCATTGATGGTGTTCAAGTGAACCTGAACCACTTTATATTTCTAATTTTTTTAGTTAAACTTAGGTTGTTGCAATTTTTTCATGTGGTTTTTGTATAAATAAAGAGGTCAACTTCATTTTGAAAATTCGGTGGCTTTTTTTTTAATAAGTGAAAGAATCAGACAAAGAATTATTTTGGAAGTCTAATTCAAAATATCATGTAGACCCGAAGACAGTTTTTTTCCCAAAGCTTGTGGAGTAACAAAATTTGTGGATTGTTCTTCTTTGTTATTGTCTACTAAAAGTTATTTAGTAAGACAATAATTGTGTTTAAGTTATTTTGAAATGTTGTAGTCACTAAATATACATTGGCAAGAATATGATGGTGTTATGAAATTGTGTTATAAAACAACTAAAATTATTTTCGGTTATTTGTTGTTTCTGCATATATCTTCCTTTTCTTAGATGATGTTTTTTTCTTAATCTATAATGAAATATTAGTGTTTAATATTTCTTGAATAGTGGTGTCATCTATATGTTGCTGGTAAGAGATAGCCTAAACCAAACCTTCTTAATATTTCTATCAGTGTACACTTAATAAATGAACTTATAAAGAAACAGAAAAACAATATACAAATACCCATTCCATAGCATAGTAAAGCCCATCAAAACTTGTCAGATCATCCATCCATAGAATCACTCCATTTCAAAAATGGAAGATTGTAATTGGGCCTCGTCTCTAGGCATGATTCCTGTTGTTGAGTTAATGGGAATTTTGATCCCTGAACACGCCCCAACCGCATATCATTTCCATATTTGTTACATTGCATATCATTTTCGTATAACATCCATTTCCTTTGTCATATATATATATATATATATAATATTGATATATATTTAATACCATGTTGTGCTAGGCACTACAACTCTCCATTTTATTGTAATATATTTTCAAAATCCTCTCAATAAAATGGAGCCCATTTTATTTTTAAAATTTGAAAATCTCCTCTAATGGTTTCTTCATCTCAGTCTAAAACATTTTCGTCAAGCTTAATTTTTCAACCAGGTCATTGTTTTAAATTTGGAACACTTATGAAATTTCAAAATAAGTTTTTAATATTTTTGGGAAAGCTAATTGAAACTCCTTCGATGTTCAATGGATGAGTTAAAATTAAATCATTTGTTGAATATTGAAGGATTTTCCTCCATCTCCGTCGATAGAAAAAGGCCCCCCGCAATCACAGAAGTTAATGAAAACTCATTATATGTATGGGAGGAGTTAGTACTCACTCCTCCAATACATCAGAGGAGTTATTCTCATCTACTTCAATGAACTATGATGTTTTCAATGGAAAGTATTTCGATACACATCCGAGGACTTCCCACAAATTCCTTTGATGTCCATCTGAAGACCTACATCCAACTTCATTTATTTAAAACCCAACTATGTGCATTTATTGCCATGACCACCTAACTTATAAATACTCATTTCCCCCCTCTATCCTTGTTACTTCATTTGATAATGGAGGAGAGAATGGTAGTTCCCAGGCATGAGCATATCAAGCCCTAACCTACTCATCCTCAACTGATCATGACCCTCGATGTGTGAGCAAGATCCAAGTAAGCCCTCTATGCCTAATCCTTGAATTTTATAGGGTTAGATTTTTCTTTGTTGCTTCCTTTCCTTTCTTTTAAATGTTAAAAACAATCTCTCCCATACCCCTCTCGTCCATGGTTCTCTACTAATCCAAGGCCTTACCTCTATGTGCCATAGTATCCCCTCAAGACCATTTTTATAGATATAGGGTTAACAAAACACTACTTCATCCAATCCCTTTGGCCATAGACTTTTCATATATGAAAATAGATTACCCTTAGAATCGGTTAGATATAATATATCTAATACATCTACTTTAGTTGCCACTAATGAAGTAGCTACTTGACCCTCAAGGAGGTTCGAATTTAACCCCCTCAGTTCTGGCACCTTTTGAGACTTAACTATTTTTGGAAAGTTCCCATGGTGGATTTCTGACCAAAAAATTCTCCCACCTCTGAACACTTGGAAAAGTAGGGAGATACACTCAAGTGAGGTGGTGTGTATCACATGTTTTAGAAATCAAGTTTCCAAAATGAAGTTGAATACCAATATGAGTTGAAAATATTTAGAAATATTCATAGATATGGGAGCATCCTCCATTGTTGTCTTCCCTCATCTCAAATGATGACACCTCAAGACACTTGGAAAAGTAGGGAGATAAACTCAAGTGGGGTGATTTGTATCACATGTTTGATAAATCATGTTTCCCCACCAAAGCGGAATACCAAGATGAGTTGAAAATATTCAAAAATATCTAGAGATCTAGAATATTCATAGTCATGGCTTCCATTGTTGTCTTCCCTTTTGTCGATGTCACCATCTGTATCATGAAACATGTTGATCTATAATGTAAATGTATTTGTAATCCCAAAGGGGAACCCATAGCATTATTTCCACCCAAGGACCTAGAAAAATGTTATCACCTTGACAAAGAATCAAGAAAGCTAGACAATAATATTCTTGGTGAGTTCTAATACACAGCTAAATAACTCTTCCCAAAGTGGTATCATCTTGATAAACAGTTCAATCACATGGCTAAGGGAGGTTACCCCACAATAATATTGAGGATACCCTATAAATATATGGTGGCTATGTTGTGTTGGTTGTATGGTGAACCAGATGCATCTCAACTCTTCCTATCATACATGAATTTGATCTATTATTGTGCAAATGAGGGACTCTCATTCAATTGGGATGACATTTTATCAAGAAATATGACAATGTCTCTCACCACGGTCACAAAAGCTAATCTTAAGATCGTCCCAAGTTTTTCTACATCCTTGTACCTCTTGGAAATTATGTGTGTAGCCCATTAGTACGTAAGGATGGGATGGATATGGAAACCCTAATAAACAACAATCCACATATGCTGCAAATTGCTCTAGGAAAACAAGTATCTAAAATCATATTAGAATATATATTAGCATTTCTCATCTCCCCTATATTAATTGATATTTTGTGAAATGCCCCTATGTAGATTTTAACCTTGTACAGTATTTACTGCAAAGAGATTTTCAGTAAAACAACAGAAAATATAAAATGGAAAATACAAACATTACATAAATATTTTTCCCCTAGAAACCCAAACCAGGAAAACCAACATATTCTATATTCATTCATAGTGATACAATGTTTACAATACAATATACATATAGGAGCCAATGACATCTAAAACCCTAACCCAATGACCTAGATTATTCAACAAACCTAATTCCTTAATCGAAAATAGAAAACCATCGAAAAAACTCGTGTGTCATAAAGCCGCCCAACAATGGACACGAAAATCTAGTCAACATGAAAAACAAGGAAACGATGCGACAAGTTTCCCAAGGAAAAAACAATTTCAGGGGCGCTACCCCCAAACGCCCTTGTGTACCTAGTGCAACATAGACACTACTACTCATGAACATAATATAACACATACACAACATTCTCCCACTTGCTTTTTTCTTTGCATACATGTGGTTGCAAGGTTACATAGTTGTTGGGACAAGGGCAAGCCCAGGGTTCAACGCTACAATAGCACACCAAAAAATCCCTAACTATTGGCCCTTTTGGCAACACCTATGAAGAAGATGAAGTCTCACCCTAGGAGAGGCAGGGGTGGTTGCAAGACTCCAGTGTCTGCAACCTTATTTGTGACACAGATCTATGATTGTAACACCTTACATAACACTTAGCATTTATAGTTCAATAGTATTCAATCTTTGTCTACGACACAGATAAATCCTAATTACATCGCAACATGGTATTCAACAAGATTCAACAAATCCAAGAAATAAGCATACACATAGAGATCGTATCTAGGATTCATTCACATCATTTAGCACTAATCTATCACACAGTCAAATCCATCATTTACTCTTACTATTAAGTATAAAAAAAGAACAGATCTACCTATCATTCATCTATATCAAAACACTAAGAACATAAATACATTAACACATCGCACAAAGAATTCATAAGACAATATGTACGTGGTTCACCCCCACCCTAGGGCTATGTCCACCAACTCTTTGTCTCCTTTATTATCTTTCTTCAACCTTCTTACATGCATAAAGCCTTCAGATCAACTTCACAGAGGACAAGAGATCTGCAGACTCTTCACTAGATCCTCCTTCGCCAAGCTAGGTTACAACACAAAGCCTACATACAGTCCCTTAAAACCAATTGCACTCAGCCTTGCAAACATACACAAAGCACTTACAATTGTTACTTGCACTCAGCACCACTTACAATTGAATTGTCATTCGCACTTAGACATTCATACTCACCTAGCACTTAGTACACTAGCCTACTAGGTCTACTTCTTACATCACCTAGCTACTTATTTATACATTACAAAATCAGGCCTAAACATGGGTAAACCCATGCGCTGACATCCCCAAACCCGTTACATAAGCCCAAATCCAAAAAAACCCTAAAAGGGGGTTGATATCCCATGATCTCCACTTCGTCTTGCGCTCCACCTTCGATAGCTTGTCGAAGTCCCAAAAATAGGTCCAACATGACCAATGATCCTCAAAACTTTGTCAAGGGCCAACAGGCCCCCAACACTCACCTATGAATCGTCCCGAGTCACTCTGATATGGATAATTCTGCCTCAAAAACCTCGATATTAGATTGAGATTCTTCAACTTGTTGTTGTGCCACGACCTCATGTTCAACAAATTCTTGGATAACAAATTCATTGATAGGTCCCTCTAGGCACTGTTATGCTACAATGACGACTTTCTCTAGTTCTGCTCCTTGGCCTTCAATCTCTATGAATAGATGGAAAGTCTCATCCTATTTAGGTTGTAGCCTCTGAGTCACTTCCATGACTCTACTCTGAATGGCATGGACTTGTTGTTTATCACTACGTTGTTCTTTGGATCACTTCATTCTTTCAATAGCTGATAGGGGATTCAACTGCACCTGTATTCTGTCTACTTGATGCTTCGCCTCTTGGAGCTGTGACTCTAGTGTGTTTAGTTATGGATTCTCAGTGAGTCTCTCATATGTTTGGGCACTATGATCACTCAATTCCTTGCATTCCATGGCAAGGGAAATTATTCTCTCAATTGTGCCTCGAGTAGTTGCATCTCTTTGATCCCTCACATCCTACGGAGTGTCGGGAACTGCACAGAGCTTTAAGTATTCTATTCTTTGTTGTAGTTGTTGGATAGCTTCTGCGAGATACTCTACTTGATGCTAGAATTGGTCTTCTACCTGTGTATCTAAGCCCATCATAGAGAAGAGTGCTCTATTGACTACTTCTTTCACTTTGAGCTGCTCTGCGAGCAACTGTTCCTTTTCTTGCTAAATCTTTCTTTCTCCTATTCAAACTTCATCTGGAGAGAAACCTTCTCCTACTCTACAAGCCAATGTTTTTCTATGAGTACTTTTTGCACTTGCTTCAAGGCATAGATGGATTTTTCAGTTTCTTCTTGTGCACAATGAAGGTGAGCTTCAGTCGCATCAGCTAGTCGACGGAGTTGGGCTGGCTCATATTCCAACTCTGGTTCTCCCGATGGCAGGGGCGTAACGGACACTGCACGACTAGACTAAAGGGCCTACTATACCCCTCGGAGTTCGACCTAAATTATGTCATACATATCCTCCTTCTTGGCTTCATGTTTCTTTAATATTTCTTGTGAGGATTCATTTAAAGCTAAAATGATGAAGTCAAAGTCATCGACAGTGAGCATAATATTCATCTTAGTCACGGTGGCTCTAGATTTCTTCTGGGAGGATGTTTTCGAGGGAAAAACCTTCCTCTTATTCAAAGGATCGACCTCATCTCTAGTCAGTGTTAATTCGCCTTTCTTATTCTCATCTTCTTTTCCATTGACATCTTCTAACTTGTTATCACCCCCTTGTCAGAGTGATGCTAAAGAAGTCTTTTTTGAGGCGTTGCCTGAGTCCTGGACTTCTTCATTTTTCTTCCTTCTACTAGTTTCGGGTGTGTCATGTTCTATGTGAGCAGCCTTTGGGATGTCAAGTTCAGGATTAGACATCTGTGCAGGGTCAGCAGGGATAAGGAAGTCATCTGACCATTCCTTAGTTATCTCCTCGAGGTCCTCTTTAGTGAGCTTGTAGTACGACTGAATATCCTCCTTATGTTCATATTCTCGCATAGTAATATAGTGAAGTGTCGATTTGCATAGAACTTCATGAGGGGTTGGAAGTGTTTTAGGGTGTTCAACATCATTGGAGGTTTGTCTTCGATAGCCCTCTTTAGGTGGAGGTAGTATGTGTGAAAGACAACGTTCAACTTCCAATGTTTCCCCATATTGCTCGAGTACCAGAGCATGTTGAAATTCATAGCAAGCGGCTTGAATGACTCAATGTCTAGGAAGGTATCACCTTTCGACATCTCCTAAGTAACACACACGATGAGGATCAGAAGCCAGCTAAAGTGGAACTCATAGCCCTGATCTTGTGCTTCCTGAAAGTCTAATTCTAGCTGATTAACTAGGTACTTCACCCAGTTCATCTGTACGCCTTCGATGCATTTCCCCTCGAGGTCAATGACAAAGCCTGTGACCTACGTGGGTTTGTTCTTTTATAATAGCTTCCCTCCAGTTAACTGACATGGTAGGTGCACTGCACCATTCTAGATGGAGGCTACCTTGTAACCTCGCATCCCCTTCTCAACATCGTTGTATGTATCCTTGATCATCTGTGCTAATGCCTGATCTGTGGCTTTCCTTGGATATAAATCATGTGAGTTGGGTCCTTTTATACTCAATTAGGTGATCCTATGGATCAACATCAGATTGACTATGATATGGTAGTCTATCCATAAGTAGCTACCATGGTAACATGAAAGTAGGCTCTTGACACAAGCGTTAACTTCCTGGTGCCTTCCAAAGTGTGGGATTTTCATTACGTTCAACAGGGTTGAATGCATGAGGTTCATTGTCTGTGGATGGGGGATTATCTTTGAGGTATTCCCCTTCATCCTGGTCAAGTATTTATATGGGGCTAGCATACTATGGTTCTTACAGTCCCGTAAGTTGAAGTTGTTGAACTTCAATGCTACAATCTTGTCCTGTTGCACTCGAACTATGCGTAGCCCCTTTGGGAGGTAAGAAATAACCATGGTGTACTCAAAATCTCTCTGTACACTATCACGACTCACCGCATGGGCTAGAGGTGGGATGTAGTCAGGTAATATGGTCAGTATTAGCTTCTCATTTTCTAGGCCATCTCTGTGCTTGGTTCTCTTTTCCGTTGATGGTTGGGATGGTCTAGATCTGTGAGTAGTCGACAGGGAGGCTTACACTCCTTTTGTCAATGATGCTTGTATGCCCTCAGACATTACTCTTTCAAAAATTACTGTTTTAGTCAGGAGTTCGATGAGTACCTCCTTCACAGACTCTTCGACTGCGCTAATTTCTTCGGACATACACGCTCATGGTTTCCTATCTCAGGTTTGAAGAATAACTACTCAATACAATGAGATGGATAGCGATATATCGATGACCACTATGAAAAATGAATAATTTGGTGAGCTCAAATAATCACGGTTGAAAAAAGTTTTCTCGGTGCAAGGTTCGATGGAATAAGTAGATAACATAGGCAATGGATGTCTCCAATGGTCAAGAAGCCTTCATTAATCTAGTTATGTCTGTTACAGTGCAGTCCCAATGGTCTAGTGGCGATCCTTCTGATCATAAATTCCTTTCTACCCATTCGGGGTATCAGTTTAATGATTATATTGTTCCCAATGGCTAGATTGCTTCTCCATGGCGAAGTGCCATGTGACGCTATTTTGATATACTGACGAAGTTCCACTTTTTCAAATTTTCCTTCTGCGAAGTTCCCTCTGGAACCATCTGTAACTTTTAGATCTTTTATCTCTTCTTACTTATTTTTCTAGCCTTCTTCCAGTGATCTTCATCTCGGTATTCTTATTTCCATTTTGATTCTTATCTCCTCTTGGTATAGTAACTTCGCGTTGTTGAGATTCTTTCCTAGGATTTGAGGGAAATACATCTTCTGGGGTAGATGCTTCAGTCTTCTATAAGTCTTCTTGTGTTCATTCAATGTCGACATCCAAGTCTCTAGTTTTAAGTAGCTTCAATCTATTCTCTTGTTCTACAATCAAGTGTGCGATCTTCCTGGTCATTAAATCTTTTAATTTTTGTTTCTTCTACTCTATGACTTCTTCTTTATTCCTTCTGGTATTATCCCTCTCAATCCAAGGTTTCCCTAGTAATATAGCAATTGGGGCGTTGTTCTCAATAAATTTAACAACTTCAAACTCTTTCTTTGTCGAAGTTCCATGAGCCCTCATAGATATTTGGGTGAGCTTTCCACATAGGTTTATCAAATTTCCTCTAAATAATCATATTCCCCCCAATGAAGGAATCATAACAGGATTTCCTAAGGTTTCCCAAGTTTTATTTGTTATAATATTCACTTGTGTTTATTCATCCAGAACATAGTCTATGTCGAAGTCTCCTATTGTTGCTTCTATGTATTCTTTTTCTTTGAATATCTCTGATAAGTTGATATTCCGGTGGTCATTCAGGGTTTCTTTCATTTGAAGTAATATAGTCTCTGATTATTTCTAGGGTTCTACCATGATCTTAGTGTCTTGACCTTTCTCAGGGTCTTCTTGGCTCATATTCATTCTTTCAACCTTAGTAGTCATTCTAGGGAAATCCAAAAATTCATGATCCAGATCTTTACAACAAAGACAACTAGGTCTTCTACTAGGGCATTCCTTAGCAATATGTCCCAGTCTTCTGCAACTGTAACAAAGAGTTAATACTCTCTTTATTTTAAATGATCCCCAACCCTTCCTGTACTACGCATTAGAATTATAGTAGCTAACCTACAAAAAAATATTTTTAGGATCCTGCATCCATTTGTTAGTCCAAACATTTTTTCTATGCATAGGTATAACATATATTCCATTATTTCTATTAGATCTACTCATATCAAACCTCTTTTATTCTAGTTGTGCCCTACTTTTTTAGGCTAGGACAAAATTGATCAAATATACCTAGATCCATACTTTTCAAACAAAAATTTCCACTAATCTTACTTTTTGTAGAGCACAAAGATTCCAGATCTAAAACTTTTCACTATTCTTACCTCTATCAGAGCACAAAGCTTCCAGATCTAAAAAATTTCACTATTCTTACCTCTATCAGAGCACAAAGAATTCAGATATTATCTCTTTTCTTCAGATCAGACTTATTTTCTTAACAGAGACCTTCACAGATCGAGTAGAATATTTTGCACTAGAGAGATAGATCTATGCATAGAGATTTCACAATTTTAGGTCAGATCTTCGCACAAAGCTTCTCTTTCCTTAGTTCCCAAAAATCACAGTTTCAGTCCCCATCATCACATAGAGCTTCTTATTTCTCAGTTCCCAGCAATCACATTTTTAGTCTCGATCTTCGCACAGAGCTTCTTCTTTCTCAGTTCCCAACAATCACATTTTCAGTCCCAATATTCACACAAAGCTTCTTCTTTTTTCAGTTCACAACAATCACAATTTTAGTCCTGGCAACAGAACCATTTCTTGGCACAGGGGAAGACCTAGGGTTCAATGCTACAACAATGCACCAACAAAACCCTAACTACTAGCCCTTTCGACAACACCTTCAAAGAAGATGAAGTCTCACCTAAGGTAGAGGCAGGGGTGGTTGCAGAAATCTAGTTCTTGCAACCTTAGCTAGGACACATAACTATGATTATAACACCTTACATAGAACTTAGCAGTTATAGTTCAGTAGTATTCAATATTTGTCTACAACGCAGATAAACCTTAATTACAACGCAACATAGTATTCAACAAGATTCAACAGATTGAATCACTAAGCATACAAATAGAGATCAAATCTAGGATTCATTCACATCATTCATCACCAAGCTATCACACAGTCAGATCCAACATTTTCTCTTACTATTAAGAACAAAGAAACAACAGATCTACCTATCATTCATCTATATCAAATCACTAAGCACATAAACACATTAATTCATCACACAAAGCATTCATAACATAGGATGTACGTGGTTCACCCCTACCCTAAAGTTATGTCCACCAAGTCTTTGTCTTGTTTATTAGCTTTCTTCGACCTTCTTAGATGCACAGAGCCTTCATATCAACTTCACAGAGGACAGGAGATTTGCACACTCTTCGCTAGATCCTCCTTCCCCAAGCTAAGTTACAACAGAAATCCTACATATAGTCCCTTACAACCACTTGCACTCAGCCTTGCAAACATACACAAAGCACTTACAACTGTTACTTTAACTCAACACCACTTACAACTAAATTGTCATTTGCACTTAACCATTCATACTTACTTATCACATAGCTCATCGACTTATTATATCTACTTCTTACATCACCTAGCTTTTTATTTATACATTACAAAATTGGGCCTAAACATGGGTAAACCCATGGGCCAACATCCCCATACCTGTTACATAATCCTAAATCCCAAATAAAAGGGGGATGAGATCTTGCAATCTCCACTTTGTCTTGAGATCCACCTTCGATAGTCAGTCGAAGTCCCAAAAATAGGTTCAACATGACCAAGGATCCTCAAAACTTGGTCAAGGGCCAACAATAGTCAACAATACAGGGAAAAAATGTCCATGGATCCTCTACACCAACAGAACTGATCAATTCTCATAGATTTTGTTAATGAATCTGCAACATTCTTCAAAGTTTCCACCTTCATCAACAATACTTTATTTTATTCAACCATATCTCTCACAAAGTTATATTGAATATCAATATCCTTTTTCTTTGAATGATAAGTCAGGTTCTTCGCCAGAAAAATTACACTCTGACTGTCACAATCTATCCTTACAGCTTGATGTACCAACCCAGTACCTGAACACAATATTTGTAACCATACTATTTCCTTACTTGCATGAGTTTCTACCACGTATTCAACTTTTGTAGTTTAAAGTGCCACTACATCATGTCTTTTCATCATAGAACTCATTTCTCCTCCAAATAGGTTAAACACATACCCACTTGTAGATCTCCTATGATCCAGATCTCCAGCCTAGTGTGCATCCACAAAGCCATGTATATCCACCACTTTGTCTGATCCCAGTCTTCCTTGGTAGCAAAATTCATATCTAGTAGTGCCACGCAAATACCTAAAACCCATTTTAACTGTTCTCCAATGCTCCTTGCCTGGTTTTGACATATACCTACTAAAAACACCCATTGCATGTGAAATGTTCGATCTAGTATATACCATTTCATACATAAAACTTCAAATTTCACTCACATATGGAACATGAGACATGTCCTCCTCCTCTTCCTATGTCTTGGGACACTAATCTACAGATAACTTTACACCAACAGGAATAGGAACCTTGAACAATTTACATTCCTACATATTAAACCTCTCCAATATTGTCTCGACATATTTTCTCTAATTTAACCAGAGTTTCATCTTTTTCATATCTCTTTTAATTTTCATGCCCAAAATGAAATTTGAAGCACCGAGATCTTTCATGTCAAATTTAGATGACAACTGAGTTTTCACATCCTGGATAATCTCCTTGTTGTTTCCTATCAACAACATGTCATCCACATACAATACCAAATAAATCAAATGTTCACCATTTAATTTAAAATAAACATAGTGATCCTCTTTGCTTCTTGTGAAGCCAAGTCCGAGCATATAAGTATCAAATTTTTTATACCACATCCTTCATGATTTTTTTAAACCATACATGGACTTGTTCAGCTTGCATACCAGTTCCTTGTTTCCCTTCACAACATAACCTTCTGGTTGCTTCATATAGATTTCTTCTTCCAGATCCCCATGTAGGAATGTTGTCTTCACATCCATCTGTTCTACTTCAAAATCAAATGTAGCAACAACATATAAAAAATATCTTATAGAGGTTAACTTCGCAACTGGAGAAAAAATATCACCAAAATCAGTTCCTTCAACCTGGGAATAACCCTTTAATACTAATCAAGCTTTGTATTTCTCAACGTTTCCTTCTGCATTCAACTTCTTTTTAAATAGCCATTTTATACCAATGGGATTTCTTCCATTCGACAACTCCACTAGATCCCAATCCTCATTCTTATCCAAAGCTTCCATTTCTTTGTCCATGGCTCTTCTCTAGAAATTTCCATCCTATGAATCCACTGGCTCCCTAATAGTTATAGGATCATCATCAGTAATAGACAAAGAAAAATTTGAACGGAAATAAGATGAAGTATACCTTTCTTGTATCCTTTTGTATTGAACCGATCTCCTCAATATTGAAGTATGAGGATCTTCTTCTTCTGATTCTTGTTCTTTTGTAGAGTTTGAATAATCATTATTTAAATCAAACTCTATTTCCTTTGGTTCTTCCCTTCATTTCTGTAAATACCACATCTCAGATATACACTACCTCCTTAGTTTCTGGGTTCCAAATCTTATAACCTTTGAAACCATCTTTATATCCAATAAAGATACACTTTTCATCCTTCTTATCTAGCTTACTCATGTTTTCCTTTGGAACATGAACATATGCATCACAACCAAATACCTTGAGATGTGTGAGAGAAGGTTTCTTACCAGTCCATACCTCTTATGGAGTCTTGTCATCCAGCGCTGGTGAGGGTGATTTTTTGACTAGGTAACATGGAGTACCCACTTCCTCTGCCCAAAATTCTTTCCCTAACCCGACACCATAGAGCATGCACATTTCTTTTTCCATCAATGTCCCGTTCATCCTTTCTGCAACTCCATTTTGTTGAGGTGTATATGGAGTATTCTTCTACCTTGCTATACCGCACTTCTTACATAATTCTTCAAATCCATTCCCACATAACTCTTCACCATTATCTATCCTCAACAACTTAATTATTTTTTCTGTTGATTCTTAATAAGAGCCTTAAACTCTTTAAGCATGTCAAAGAATTCAAATTTCTTTGTGAATAAATATATCCAAGTATTCCTCAAGAAGTCATCTATAATGAGACATAGTACATAGATTTTCCCAATGATGGGACCAATACAGGTCCAAAAACATCATTTTGAACAAGCTCTAAAATTTTGTATGCCATTGTTGCACCAGAAGGGAATCTTACTCGATTTTTCTTCCCATTTACACAATGTTCACAGAAATCAAAATCCAGAGAGAATTTAGACATACCTTCAACCATACCTTTACCATGTAGTAGTCAAAGACCCTTCTCTCTGATATTCCCTAGTCTTTGATGCCACACTATAACCTTTTATCCAAAGACTGTAGGAGTTCTTTCTTCTTCATCTCTAATATTAGGAATAATGGAAATATTACACCCATCACTAATAGTTCTTCCTTGCAGCTTATACAGAGTTCCAAACTGAACTCCTTTCAACAACACCATTGCTCCTCAAACCATCCTATAGGTTTCCTTTTCAAATATTGTTGTTACCCTTGCATCGTCCATTTTTCTTACTTAAATCAAATTTCTGGCCAAACTTGGGATGTGAAGAACACTAGGCAGTGATGTAATCCTTCCATTTATGAGCCTCAACTTGAATTTTTCTCTTCTTATGATTTTGGTTGTCGAATCATCACCTAAGAAAACATTACCTCCATAATACCTTTCATATTCATAGAACCACAACATGTGGGGAGTCATATGAAAGGATTCACCTAAGCCAACCGAACATGCCTCATGATATGCATGTGTGATTGAAGAATCCAAGTACAAATCCCCTCCTTCTTCCTTGGAGTTCTTTTCTTCTGTAGAAGGAGATTCTTCAGATCCCTTCTTTTTCTCAAATTTGGATCTACATTGCTTCTTGTAGTGCCCTTCTTTTCCACATATCCAACATACCTTTACAAACTTTCTGAGAGATTTAGATATACCCTTAGACTTAGATATCCCACTTGAGAACATAGATCTATTTATTTCCTAGGAGCATCCTCTTGTAAATAATGCGTTCGTGCTCTGTCTTTCCATATTATTTCATCTCATTTCCTCTGACAACAAGGATGAGACCACTTCATAAAAATTTAAGGAATTTCTATTACTACCTATGGCCAGAACTAGACTATCCCACACATCTGGTAAAGAACACAGTAAATTGACACACTTATATTTATCTGAAATTTTAATCTCAATAGATACTAACTAACTTACCATAGTATTGAAAGCGCTCAAATTCTCTTCCACTGAGTCTCCATCTCTCATCGTCAAATTATATAGATTCTTTCTTAGGAATAGTTTATTTACTAGGGACTTAGACTGATACAAATTCCCCAATGTATCCCTTAAATCATTTCCTGTAGCTTCCTCTGACACATTCAGTAATACTGAATCTGAGAGACACAGTTGGATTGTGCTCTTCGCCTTCCGATCAAATGTTTTCCACTCATCTGTTGAAGTTCTTGTAGGTGCAGTACCTGGATCTACTGCCATCCACTTATCTTTGTTTACCAACAAATCTTCCATATTGAGATTCCACATCTCAAAACGTTTCCCATTAAACATCTTGATCTCCATTTTTGAATTGCTTTCCATTTATTTTCACCTGAAACATCAATACCACATATCTCCCACTGTAACAAGGCTTATCACAGTCCCGAGCCAAACCATTGACCACAAAGGTGTCCACCTGAAGCCAACAAAGATCTGATACTAAATGTAGATTTTAACCTTCTACAATATTTACTACAAACATATTTTCAGTAAAATAACAAGAAATATATAATGACAAATATAAACATTACACATAGATTTTTCCCCTGGAAACCCAAATTGGGAAAACCATCTTATTCTATATTCATTCATAGAAATACATTGTTTACAATACAATATACATATAAGATCTAGAGACATCCATAACCCTAACCCAATGTTCTGGATTAGTCAACCAACCTAATTCCTTAACCGAAAATAGAAAACCATTGGCAAAAACCATGTTCCATAAAACTGCCTAACATTGGAAATGAAAATCGAGGCAACATGAAAACCGAGGAAAAAATGTGACATGTCTCCCGAGGAAAAAAAATTTATCAGGGGTGCTTCCCCTGAACCCCCGCATGGGGGGCTTTCTCCCCCTTGCATGCCTATCAAAATGCAGATAATACAACTCGTGCAAAGAATATAACACATAACCGACACTCTATTCATTAATTATAAGGATATTGTCATCATTAGGAGAATTGGAGATTGGTATCTCATGGAACAAGACACCTACATAAGAGTTTTTGGCACTATAAAGCCCCATCATCTACTTCCCTAGTTCATGTGGAACAAACTAGTTCTCTAAGAAATAGAATATCAAACTCTAACCGATGCAGTAGGGGGGATATTGTACCAGGGTAAGAAATCAATATGGCCACTAGTACTTCTATATGTAGGCACTTACTTCTTTGAAAACACCAAGAAATCTCAAGAAGAGGTAAACACTCTAATGTCTTACTATTTTGAAGAAGAATGGTTTCGAAGGAATGACCCCAAGAATGTCTTAAAAGACCACTTCAACAAAGTAGGGCTCCCCTGAGAATACACAAAACAATATTTTGGATGAAGATGAAGTGCATCGAAATGAACGAACCTATGATGATGTTATATTATAGGGATGAGGTCAACCCATAGGGAGGATCACAGATTTGTAAAGTGTGAGAGAAGAAGCCCAAAATAAGACAAGAGAAGAAACAAATTGAAGATCATCTCCCATTTCTGTCTTTGTGCGTTCATTATCAATAGAAGAAGAAGAAACACTAAAAGATAAGAAAAGGAGAGATAAAGAGAAGGTATACACGAAAAAGAACGATGATGATAAAAAGAAGAGAAATATCAAAGAAGAAAAGGATAATGTCAAATTTGAAGTAGAATCCTTAGATGAAAGAGAATCAAAGGACGTTGCACAAAGAGAATCCAAATAGAAAGAAACAATAGAAAAAATAGCATTGGAAACAAGAAAAGAAGTGGAAAAGGAAACCAAATAAGAAGTTGTTATGATAGTTGATGAAGAGAGGCAAAACTAATATGTTGAGATGAGGAACGATGGATCCCAACCAATGGAGATTGACATCCCATAGGTATAAAAAATAGGAACCAGAAAAGATACATCATTCAACATTTTATTTCTAGCTCTTTGGGATCCATTTCAACCAAGTTAAGTTCCCATTTTAAGAAGCATCACTTACAACAACAAGTCCACCAAGATCATGTAGGATCAAGTAAAAAAAGGCACTGACAACTCAAGGAATGTTGATCTTAGTCCTTATGGAAGTTCCCATAATAGGAGATGTCCAAGAAAATCCAATAGCCATATCTATATCTAGCACTGCGTTAACGAATGATAATCAGGAAAATATTAGAATAGTATGCCAGCAGAACCAAGAAAAAGAAGAAATAATTGGGGAATTGGAAGACAAAATCTAGAAAATGAAGGTAGACAAAATTAGTGTCTAGAGCTTCAGTGAGAGCACCAAGAAAGAGAGGAAAGAGGTGGAATAATCCATCATAGATATGTATCCACATATACATATCTTCCAACAAGTGACCACCACTATCATAGATCATCATGGTAAAGTACATAAAAAGATCACACAATTTAACATGATCTAGGAAAGAAAGAGCTATCGACCAATGGATCATGGAGAATTTGGATGCACCAGCTGAGATTTATCTCCCCTATATAATAGAAAGGAAAACATACATCCACTCATTATATCACTTTAAATAGGATGGACAAAGAGTCGATAGGGAAGATATCAAATCAATGGAAATAGGCTCGAAACTACACAAGGACTCTCAAGAATTAATTAAACGATGTCGAATTCCTCCATTGGAATAACTTGGGAAGAACTTGGTCATGGAGGAGTTAGTGGAAAAATTTTAAGAGAAAATTAATCATTGAAGAATAGTCATAAAAGTGACCATAGACCTATTAGAGAATCATATTGTACAACCTACCAGAGTCCACACCATTATCCAAGAATTCATGGCTACTCTGTCTAAATATATACAAGTCATCGAAGACAACATAACTATACATGTTGTAGCTCTAGAGGAATTATTGTACCGAAGGATGATTTTATTGTATGACCAACTAGAGGTGTGGATAGTTCACCTCAAGGAGAGGAATCCTAAATCAGACAAAATATAAATCAGAAATTTATATTCCCTATATTCTATTTTTTCTTTTTTTCAGCCAACCCCTATTTTGTCCTTATTGTGTACACTTGTCACTGAGAAAAAGGGAAATGAATAGTTTGTAACAACTTCTTCAAGAAGAATGCAGAGAGTCACCTAGAAATTGCAAATAATTGTATAAAAGAAAGAATATTCCCATTTTGAAAGGGTTCTTCAGGCACTGTATAGACTCAAGAACTAATTTAAGGACATATACTCTGTTAATGAATATTGAGAAGTCCACAATGCTAGTTTTGAAGAAAAGAGAATTTATGTGTGAAGTTGTCTTTGTTTTGAACTAATTCAAGTGGGATGTATGTTTTTTATTTTGTAAGTAAGAGATTTTGAATATAAAGGGCCTTCAAAAAACCAGACCAGAGGTACAAAAACTTGAAAAAAAACATGTTGTAGTTACTGAACTGCCCCAATAGAGGGGAAACCGGTTCAGCCAGCCGAGTAAGTCTAGCAGTTTACAGTCTGGCAGTCTTAGAAAACAAAACTAAGCTGACTAAGCTACAACTAAGACAAGAAACTAGTAAAGAGAACAGAACCCCTATGGGGTCAGACTCTTGGCAAGTAACCTGGCCAGGTGGCTTGATAGGCCATGTACCAAGGTTCCTCTTCAATGGGTGTCCCTTTTCCTTCCATATGCATGCCAGCGTCCACATTTATCTCATCTAGGTTGGAAACTGGTAGGGTGACTCCAGGTGGATTGTACGCATGAAGGCCTATAGCTGTCGCAACTTGCGTGTCCTCGTGCGTGACCTGCGCCACAATGACCCTTGTTGAATGTTGTGTCTGATCATTCCTGTCGTTTCCCTCTACATGGGGTACCTCTACTGATGTTGCACCTTCTGGATTAGAGGGGAAAGAATCCTAGAAGGTGGATAGGATCTGAAGGAGGGTTGAGGTATTCCCATCCATAAGATGTAGTCGGAATTGGAGGTCCTCCATTCCCTAACGAAGCTCGAAGACCATTCCATAGAGAATGGCTAGACTATCTTTCAGCTGCGAATTAGGGATGAAGTTGGTAGACGAGTACACATTATGTCGGGCACTTCGAAGAAGGGGTGGCACCCCCAAGGGTGGATGGGAGAAGAAAACTGTCGGTGCAAAAGAAGGTTCGCTGGTTTTGGAATTCGGTGGGATGGAAAGAAATTGTGAAAGAGAGCTCGACGAGCTATCAGTGATGACTAGGCATTCAAACTAGGAGGCAGGAGGGGTAGAGGAGGTGAGGATAACATAGAGGGAGAACTAGGGGGAGAAGTGGAGGTACGGGGCCGAGGAGGATTCCATGGAGAACCTCTTCATGGCCTTCCTCTTTGGCGTGGCATAATGTGCTCAGTTTGAAGGTAGAATTGATCCGAGTTCCCCAGGAAAATGTGAAGAGCCTGGAGAGGGCCGAGGGCTATGAACACCATGAAAGACCAGGATAAAATAGGCCTGGGTAGTGGAGGGATGAGAGGGTCGGGTCGCAAGAGAGGATGAAAATCACTTGCAGACAGAGGAGCCATGGTAAAGTTGGTAATGAGAGTCAGACACACCAGCGTTAATGGTGCTACAGCGACATGAAATATCATAAATGTAAGGTCGTGGCAGTAGTATTTGGCATAAGCCTAGCACATGGCTCTCTGCCTTGCTGGCCTGACCTTTCTCCCACTTAGCGCCATATGTCTCGCACTAACACCCCATCCAGGGGTTTGTCCACTTCCACAGCCTTGCAGATGCATTGCTGGAGAATAGGGTGGTCAGGGTTGAGGGATGTTTTGCAAAGGAGATCTAGTCCATCCCAGTTAGTCCCTAGATTAGCCAGTTCATCTGCAACTTGATTCGCCTTTCGCCTAATATGAATAGGTATAAAGGCCTGATTGGGTTGCAGAAGAACTACGATAGTCTTTAGCCCATGTGAGAGTCTCCAACTAGGTGATATTCTTTTCGGGTCCATTCCATTTAAAATTATGCTGAAGAGATTGATGATGATTTGAGAATCTCCTTCGACAATCAGCTTGGTGAAGCTATGCTCGATGGCTAATTGCAGTCCTCTGGTGAGCCCCCAAAGTTCTGCTACATTGTTCATGGTGTGACCAAGGGAGCCTGTGTTAATGAGAATGATGTGTCGATGGTGGTTTTGGAATACCACTCTGTAACCCGCTGCTCCTGGGTTGCCTTTAGAGGCTCCATCAAAGTTGAGCTTGATGAAGTCGCCTGGGGGGGCAGACCAAGAGGAGGGGCTGCTGGGAGGGGGAGGAGAAGAAGTGGGGGAAGGTGGGTGAATAATTGAGGAAGGCTTCTAGTACTAAAGGATCAGAAGTTCTATGGGGTTACTAATCAAATACTTTTCAAACCAAAGGTGAAGGTTGAGAGTTTCCAGAATATTGAGGTGACATTGGTTCCAACAGTGGTTCCATGGGAGGGAATCATTCCTAAAAAGCCTTCTATTTCTTTCCTTCCATACCTGCCAAAGAATGAAGCCTGGAAGAAGTTTCCATATACGATTTAGGAAGGAAGATTGAAACACTTGGTCCCTCCATTCCATAATTGTATCAATGATGTTGTCTCTTTTACGATCCGAGGTACGCATAATAAGTGCACTTTGATCCTAGATTTGAGTAGTATAGGGGCAGGAGTTGAGGAGATGATTCATGGTTTTAGTTGCTTCTCCACAAAGTATGCAGATAGACGGCCCAACAAAACCTCTTTTTGAGAGGTCATCCCAGGTGAGAATGCTCGAATGGGTGACGAGCTAGAGGAAGAGGGTAATTTTAGGCCAATGTTTAAGGTTCCAAAATTTTCTCCACACCTTCCTTGTGGGTAGAGGGTCTGATTGAGTTTTGATGTGATAGGCCTCTTGTATGCTGAAGGTGCCCCGTGGAGAATATCTCCATCGGAGGATATCCTCTCCTGTGAGTTTGGGGATTTTCCTTTTGGACATTTCATCCTACCAGGGTCTCAGTTCCACGTGCGCCTCCATGTTCAGGAATTCCATGTTTACATGCCAGCATTGCCAGGTGTCCTCTAGGGGGTTTTCTTTCCAGTAATCAACAACTTTTGTCAAGCCCACATGTGTAGCTTAGGTGCTGATATGCTCAGCCCAATCCTCGTGGTCCATAATTGGCCATTGTTGCCAGGAATCTTTCCAAAAGAGGGTTGTTTTCCCATTTCAAATTTCCCAGAAAGCATGTCGGGTTACTAGATGTCTATTCTGCTTATCCACTACCCAGATTAAGGATCCCGGGTTGTCCCCATTCCATCGTATTAAATTCTTTTCCTCCACATCTGGTGCATATTTCCTTCTCCAAAGCCTTGCCCAGAGATCCTTGGGATTTTTTATCCAGCGCCACCATATCTTGGTGCTAAGGACTTTATTCATGATGGAGGAGTCTTGTAGTCCAAGGCCTCTGTATGCTTTGTGTTGGCAAAGTTTGTCCCAGCTGATCAACACTATTTTCTTCCTTGTGTTGAGGCCTTTCTAGAGGAATTTCCTTTGTAAGATTTTTATGGTTGTGAGGACAAACTTTGGGGCAGCAAGCGTCAAAAAGGTGTATATGGGAAGGGCTTGAAGAACCACTTGAAGGAGAACAAGATGACTGGGAAGGTTTATAACTCTGAAGGTCCAGGAAGATAAAATTTTGGTAAAAGAGGAAAGGAGTTGTTCCCAAGAGGAGTTCCTGAGGGCATTATCAATCAGGTGGATGCCAAGGTATTTGGATGGAAGGGAGCTTCAATTGAAACACAAGATATCAGAGACATGGCATTGAATTGGAGGGGGCATATTGAAGAAGAAGATTTGGGAGTTGTCTTTGTTACAATCCATTCCTGAGGCTTCAGGGAAGGTTTGGAGGATTGAGAGGAGGGAGTTGGATTCGCGTGATATAGGGGTACCCATCATTAGCGTGTCATCCACAAATTGGCTATGCGAGATAGGGGGGGAGATACCATGAAAAGGTAGACCTGTCAGCAAGTTACTTGCAATGGCTGCGTGAATGGAGCGGTTAAGACCCTCGGACATAATTATGAAGAGGAAAGGGGAAAGAGGGTCTCCTTGTCTAATTCCTCTAGAAGGAGAGAAGGGGTGAGAAGGAATTCCATTGATAAGGATGGAAAAAAATGTCGAGGAGGTTAGATTCAAAATCCAATTCACCCAGAGCCTATCGAAACCAAAGGAAAGGAGCATTTCCTGCATATAGTCCCAGCTTATCTTATCGAAAGCTTTAGAAAGGTCTAGTTTAAGGAGAATACCTGGTGTTCTGGTCTTCTGCAAAGAGTGTATCACTTCATGAGTGAGGATGATGCTGTCTAGGATTTGTCTGCCTTCAACATAGCTCGATTGCTCCAGAGAGATAATCGTTGGTAGGATGGGCTTGAGTCTTCATGCAATCACTTTCATTAGAAGTTTATAGATGAAGTTGCAGAGGGATATGTGTCTGAACTACTTAGGATGGTAAGATTTCCCCTCTTTGGGGATGAGGTTAAGGAAAGTTGCATTGAGAGGCTGAAGGACTTGTCCTATAGATCGAGAATCTTCAATGATTTCCCACACCTCTACCCTGATCATTAGCCAACAATGGTGGAAAAAATCGTTGGTGAAGCCATCGGGTCCAGGAGCCTTACACTTGGGGGTGTCCTGAAGTGCTTGATCCACCTCCTCAATTGTAATAGGCTGGAGCAGAGATGAGTTTTGCTTCAGAGTGACAAGGGAGGGCACATGCTGTGTGACCTTGGCTATGGCCTCAGATCTATCTGGGAGTGGTTCTGTGAGGAGATCTTTGTAATAGTCTGTCAGTGTCATCTCCAGGTCTTCATGGGAATGAAAAGGTTCACCATTGGTGGAGGTTAATTGCGTAATTCTATTAGTATGATGGTGGTGAATGGCGATTCTATGAAATAATTTGGTGTTTCAGTCCCCCTCCTTGAGCCATTGGATGCGAAATTTATGTTTCCACGGAATATCTTCTTGTCCCTTTCTAGCCTCTAGCTATTGATTTACTTTTGCTTCTTGGGTTTTAAGCTCGTCCATTAGCCCTTGTAGTCAGATCTGATTTTGAATTGCACCCATTTGTTTTGACAACTACTTTTGGGAATCGAAGATATTTCCAAAAGTTTTCTTATTCCAGAGTCTGAGTATTTGCTTGAGGTTCTTTAGATTTTGCTGAAATCTGTACATCTTGGAGCCACGGGGGACCTCTGCCTCCCTCCACCAATCCTGGATCTTTGCTTGGAAAACTGGGTTGTTGAGCGAAAACTGTTCAAACCTGAAGGGTTTTTTCCCTGGAGTGGGTGGCACCTCCAACCATAGCTGAATGGGCCAATGATCTGAACCAGGGAAATTCAGAATGCTTGCTTCCAAAGCTATCCCTTCCAGCATAAGGGAGTCAGAGATGAGGAAACGATCTAGTTTGGCGATTTGATGTGATCCAGTTCTTGTATTTGCCCAGGTATGGATGCCATTGATGGCTTCCAGGTCGATGAGGTTGAGGTTTTCAATGAGACTATTGAAGTCAATGGAGTCTTGATCTAGGGGTCTTGATCCCACTTTTTTCCCTCCAGACTGGGTATGAGATTGTAATCTCCACCGACAATCCATCTGTTGTGCCTAGTTAAGGTCAATAGGTACTCGAGGTTCCTGAGAGGGGCTTGCTTTTCCCTTGGGTTGGACGACCCGTAGACATTGGTCAAGTGTCCAGGCTTATTAGAGCCAATAAGCCTATAGTCTGCAGTGATGGACCACTTGGTAGTGACAAAGTTTTCCATAAGCATTGAGTTGGTGTTCCAGAGGATAGCTAGTCCTCCAGCTATTCCTGTGTCTGTGATAAAAACTTCTTCCCCTTGCTTCGAACATTAGGGGAGTAGCCTGTCAACATTTTTAGTTGCGCACTTTGTTTCCTGTAATAATAATATGTTTGGTTTTTTCGCAAAGATCAGATCTCATAGCATTTTTTGCTTGCTACGTCCATTGAGGCCTATTATATTCCAGGAGATAATCTTCATGATGACGGGGGGGTGGGGAGAGGAGGAAAGTTGTCCGAGATAAGGTGGATTTACCCAGAGTTCACCATGAAGTGGCCTATTTCTTGTATAATCTTGTTGGTAGACTTCCTTCCTCTTTTCTTTTCATCTTTCTATTTTTTTCTCTGACTCTTTGATTGATTGCCTTGTATTCCCAGGCCCTTGCTGGATCGAGCTGTGGATCTAGATGAGGAGTTAAGGAAGACCTTGTGCACCTTCTGTAATTGATCCCTAGGTATGGTGTATAGTTTTCGATGTCTATAGGCGTGTTCAAGGTGCTCCAGATCCACACAAGCTAATTCTTTCTCCTCTAGCTCCATTTCAATGTCACCATCCTCTATCTCCAGATAGTCTTGTTGGCTGACAGTAGGGTCTAGAGATGAGTGATCTAATTCCTTCACCCGTAATGGTCATTCTTTCCTTGGGCTCATATATTAGGGAAGGTTATCCATGTGGAGTTCATTGGGGTTTATGAAGGTTGATGGATTCTCCGGTTGATCCTGTAGTATTACATATTTATTACTAGTGGAAGGATCCTTACTTACTTGGGCTGGCTACTTCCATCCTCCTTGTCTTCTTTTTCCTGCTAGTTGAGTGAATCCATCCTTATCTTTGCCACCTTCTGGTTTCCCTTATTTGTGAGTAGCACTAAGGGGGCATTCTTTGAAGAGATATCCGTGCTCATGACATTTCCTACATATGAATGGAATGTGTTCGTAGTCGATGGTTTGGGTCCAATCCTCATCATGGTATTCGAGAATTATGGATCCCGGGAGCAGCTTGGCTATGTTCAGGTATACGCATATGCGCGCATAGGAGGTGTATTGCCTCTGCTTGGTGGCCTCTGAAGACTTAACATAAATTCCAATGGTGTTACCTATACCAGCCAAGACCTCTTCCAGCCAGAATTCCTAGGGGAGAGAGTATAGTCTAATCCATACTGGTGCATGTGTGAAATATTCCTTTTCAGGGATGAACTTCTCGGTCCAAAATCTTAAGAAGTGTCCGGTTGAGTTGTAGAAATAAGGCCCTCCATCAAAAATGTTATTGCGGTCCTCGAGGTTATGCAGTATGATTGTGAAGAAACCCTTGGATCCTAGTTGTAGTTCATAGTGTCCTTTTGGCTTCCACCAATATTGTATCCATTTGATCAAATCCCTCTCTGAAGGCCAAAGCCCTAGGAATTTTCCTACTAGGGCATAGTCTCTCATATATTTCTTTTGTTCTTCTGTGCGTGGTGAGATAATGATGTATTTTGGGGCCTGTGGCACTTGTGGGATGCATTTTCCTGGTAGCCATGGAGTTGATGGTAGCCATGGAGTTGACGATGTAGCAGGTGTAGCCACATTCTCTGGATCAATATCCATCTCCCAATCCTTGAAGGTCCCTTCCGTCAAAATATTTGAGCGCAGATATGGAGGGGGCTCAAAGGTCGTCCATTTTAATCCTTCTTAGAGCTTCCATTCATGGTAGCTTGGCTGTAAGAGGCATCGTTCATCCCTCCTTCCTTCAGAGTCATGAGCCCCAGCGGGGCGAGAGTTGTGACAATGTGGCTAAAAAACCTAAACCTAGTTGCAAAGTGCTCTCATTTGATCTCTCATCACATCTCCAAGTGGGATGCATGTTGTTCACATGGAATGTAATAAAAATAAAATTGTTATAAAATGATCTTATCCACTCAATGCCATTCTACATTTTACATTATTCCTTCATATATCTTTAAGTCTTGAGCTTGTTGAATTGATAATGTATGCATAAATATAATTCAGATTTTTTTGGTTATATGTATGTATGAACATGTTTTTTACCTCACACCTTCATTCCATCTACTTGTGTGGAGGTTTTATGTGGATTTTGGTTTCATTTATAGCTCACCCAATTGCATTAGTATTCTATTATCTAGGATACGGTAGGATAGATTTTCAATATATTAGATTTCTTCGAATACATAGTCTTCATCTACATATTTGCATTGCATACCCATCCATCATCCACCTTCATTGGTAGAGCTACCTGACACTAATAAAACATTAAACCAACAATGGTATTCAAGCCAAGTTACAGATGGGTCTCCTAAAACAGACAATGCATAGTCTAATTGGGATTGTGTGCTCAGAAGTACCATTTACTATTGCAAGGAAACATTTGCCCCATCAATAGAATTGGTGCTAGAAGGAAGGCCAAATTTTATGGCTTACATATATGACTTTCATAATGGAAATTATTCTTTAGAAAACAAAATTGGTCCCACTATGTTCCCTGTTATGAATTATGAACAAGAATTTACCTACAACAAGAAGAATACAAATTTTGAAAGTACCACAGGAAACCTTGAAACTGATTCAAAGCCCTGGTTTCGAGTACTAGAAGAATATTTCTATGAAAGATATCATATTATACGTTCTTACACAAAGTTACTTGGTAAGATGCCAATAGCTTTTGAGCTTCCAAGAAGGAAAGAAACCTACGTGCAAAGACCTAATACCCATCCCAATATCTATGTTGACTCCATAGACAACCTTATTGAAACTATGTTACAAGAAGTCCCAACACCCTTCAGTCGAGTTTCTTACACCCTCGTAAAACCCAAAGGTAACCTTGAAGGTGAATACCTAAAAATAAATATAGAACATATAATGGGTGAAGCTAGAGACCAAAGGATAATAATATCGCAATGGATCTCCCAAGGTCCGTTAAATTCAGTGGGGCCCTTACATGAAATGCCTTGAAAATCAAACAAGATCCTTCCAAAATTTGATTGATACAAATTCGGTTCACCAGAGGACCACATAAACAACTTTTTTTAGTCACTCATCTGATTAATATCTAGCATGAAGATGTGGTATATAGGTATTTCCTTACACCTTTTCAGGAATAACATCTACATGGTATTTCAGCCTGCCACCTAGATCTATATCAAGTTGGGACGATTTCGAGAGGGTTTTTATTATAAAATTTGGGGAAGGGAAAACAAAAACATCTTTGTATAACAAATTAGGATCCATTAAAATGGATAAAAGGGAAAAATTAAAAAATATAAACTAGATATTTCTCAATGTCCTAACTAATTTCATTATTGATACAACCCCCACTCAATCCTTAGCCATTGAATACTACACGACAACCCTTGTTCCTTCTATATGCATGTTTTTCAAATCAGTTCATAACAATTCTTTGGCCCTTAATTTTGATGAATTTGGCACCATGTAAAGGAAACTATATTCTTACGATCATCACCCACACTCTAAGGAAATTGAGTCGGATGGGAAGAAACCTTTATTTCTAACAAAACCACCTGAAAACAAGCCCAAATATATTGAAAATGTGGTCAAGTTAGTTAAGAAATTATCAAATGAAGTTATGGATATCAAGAATAATGTTGGTGAAGGATCATCAAAACCTCAAAATTTTCACCCATTTTTTAAGAAACAAGACAATCCACCAAGACCACCTGAACCCTCTCAAATGACCTTAAATTTAGTTAGATTCAACAATGATAACTTCTACTCTTATCACAAAGAGAATCATCCAGAACAAACTTGCCCATAGTGGGTTAACTCCATGAACCTAGTTATTAATCAGTTGTTCGATCAACACATATTAAATGATGAACAAATCACAAAGGATAAAACTAATACCACTGAGGAGGTTCCCCAATAATTTGGTATGCCTTTTGGGGACTATTTTCCAGACTTAGATGATGAACAATAGAAAAAATATTTGTGGAAGATACATCTATAGCTAAGGCTACTCAACAAAATTAAGATTTACATATAAAAGGTATATCTCTTATCATCCCCTCTTCCAAAGAAACAAAATATCCCTCTCAGGAATATTACTCCTCCACCTTCTACCCCAAAACCAAATGTCCCAACCCAAGGGAAAATAAGTGGCAAATCGTATAAGGCTATTACAACCAACACAAACAAACCAAGGACATCTAATTCATCAAGGAACAACACCAAACTTAACACAAAAGTAAACAAAAACAAAACATGTGAGCCAAAATCAAGCCAAACAATGAACACCATGAACCTGCATGCTCTAGACTATAACATTATAGACTACATGAAAAATACAAAATACATCATCTCTATGTTTGATATCTCTCATTACCACAAGAACGTGACCTACTGCATTACTCTTTTAACCCCAATAATACTCAGAAAAAGACCATTGCTACTACTAACAACATATTTCCAAATGATGAGTCAAAGGAGGTACACAACATGGAAATCACGATAGCTATAAATGCAACAAGCATAGTCACATACTCAAAGTCTCGTGTTCCACCTTTTCTGCTCACTTGTGAAATTTTCAATTTCAATGTGCATAATTGTTTGGAAGATTCAGGTGCATCCTATAACATCATGCCTTTTTTAGTATGCCAAAAGATAAATCTTGTCCCACAAATGGATGGTAAAGTAAAATGATAACTTAAATATGTCTTGATTAGGCTTTCATCCAACCCTAGTGTGCACCAAACTATAGATATCGTTGCTATTGACATACCAAAAAGTTATGGTTCATTTTTTAGCAGGGGCTTGTTGGCCAAACTTCAAGGTTATTTTTCCACCGATTGATCTCACCTATGGCTTCCTTATAAAGGAAAATATAATCATATTCAGGTAAATAGTGAAGCTAACCTGAAACACATTGTAACAAAATTGGAAGGTAAGAATGAACCTGTAATTTTTCCACATTCCATTTTGGGTAGCTATTTCTTTGAGACTAACCATGGTTGTTATGAAGCGTACAAATATGAAGTAAAACCAAATTTACAATCTAGAATCCTTCCACAAAGACATAATAGTGCTTCTAACAGATTAAATAACTTAGGTTTTATCTCAATTAAAAAAAAATAACTTTCTAACCTATGGTCCATTATCTTTGATGGATTTAGGACACACGGAGTCAAGATGAGATGTGTGTTGATCAATCTGAAACAATGTAATACACTCATATCTTGTTTCCTAGAATTCGAATGCGCTAATAACAATGAAAAATATGAAGCCTTACTCCAAGAAATGAAAAATTCCATTGATCTCAAGGTGAAGTACCTTAAAGTCCTTGGTGATTCAAAAATAATCGTTCGACAGGTAACAAATATTGTTCATTATTTGTCACCGCATATAAAATCCTATAAAAAAGAGGTATGGAATCTGATCTACTCTATTTATGCATTCAACATCACTTATATACCTTTTAATCAAAATATTGATGCAGATATATTGTCCAACACAACATCTAGGTTCATACCTCCCAATGACAATTTTTTCTGTTGAAATAATTTCCAGACCTTCAATACTAGACAACATCATAAAGTGGAAAGTATTTAATAATGATATTCAAATTATCAACTTTCTTACAAGTTCAAAAAATTTCCAAGATGCAGTGATTGATGATGAGGCCCACCGGCATGATCTATAGACTTATTAGGATGAGGCAGTCAAATTAAAAGAAAAATGCATTTGAAGGAACATTCTAACTCTTGAGAAATTCTTTGATCTGCAATCCAGATTCAGGAAACCTCCAAATATGAAAACCAACAGTTCAGCCATGATGCATTTCCAAGTCAATCTAGGGACCTCTAAATAGCCCAAATACATCAACCTTGACACTTGTTGTTCAGAGGCAGAAAATCACACATTCACAGAGTTGTTCAAGAGGTATCAGGATGTATTTAATTGGAATTATGATGATATTAACACCCTTGAAACTTGTATAATAGAACATGTGATCCCCATTAAATAGGGTGTCAATCCATTCAAGCAAAATCTAAGAAAAGTACATCTAACTCTCAAACCTCTTATCCAGAAGGAGCTTAAGAAATTGTTAGATGTCCGAATCATTTTTGAAGTTTGACATTGAAATTTGGTATATAACATGATTCACATTAGAAATAAGTTGAGAGAAATCAGAAAATGTGTATATTTCTGGAACTTGAACCGAGCTTCCGACAAGCATAACTATCTAGTTCACCCCATGTAACAAATATTGCAACTCATATCTAGCTTTGAGTTGATTTATTTATTTGACAGATTTTTAGGACTAAGTGGGGGAAATATCCATGTAGAAGAATTCCCTTTAGTTTAGTGAAAATAGGAACTACATTTCAAAGGGAATTGGATATTTCTTTCAAAGGGTTAATGGGTCAAAGCCTCATGGTCTATCTCAACGATGTCACTATTTATTTGAAGAAAAGGGAAGATCACCCAAGACATCTGAAACAAATATTTGAATGGTGTATAAAGTATGGGATTTGTTTGAATAAAAAAAAGACTATTTTTCTTGTTTCATAAGGAATACTACTGGGGCATGTGATTTTCAAAGATGGAATATCGGTGGCCCCGGAAAGAAAAAAATCCATTTTGAAAATCCCTCCACTGCATAGTAAGAAATCAATGTAATACATTTTCGATAAAATCAAATTTGTGAGAAGATTCGTTCCTAAATTTTTTGAAATTGATAAACCACTTCAATGAATGATTAAGAAATATGTTCAGTTCAAATGGACACCAGTGCAGAAGGAAGAATTCAAAATCATCAAATTCATTATAGTTGTTGCCCCATACCTATGAAGTTTGTATTTCACCAATGATTTCTTACTATACACCTTTGTGTCTAACCATTCCTTTACAATAGTTCTCACATAGAAGGATGAGAAAGGAGAAAAATATCACATCACACTCATGAGAACTCGACTACAAGGTGTTATGCTAAACTATCCACTGGTGGACAAGTAATATTGTTTTTTCCATAAAGAGATCAAACAATTCATAACTTAAAGTTTTAAGAATCACATAAAGGTTATTGTCCCTCATCCACTGGTCCGATTTATTTCAATCCAAAGAGAGTTGGGAGAGAGATGAGGTAACTAGATGATGACCTTACAATAATATGACCTAGATTTTAAACCATACAACATCGTTAAAGGTCAGGACCTTTGTAAGATAGTGACATATGATACCTATTATGAATATCAAGAAGAGGATTGATGGGAAAAGGAAGCAACGATGTATACACAATAGGATCCTTACATCCCAACTCTTGAAGGATCATGTTATAATTATCTAAAGTATTACCTTCAACACAACACAACTCCAAAAAGAAAAGAGTGTTGAAAATGAAGTCTCTACCATATCAGTTGGTACATGGTGTTATTTTTCAAATGAACAATGATGGAGTACTAATTCTGTGCCTCAAAAATCAATATGTTGATAATGTCCTTAAATATATGCATGATGGACCAAAAAGATTCCATTTCTCAGGAGACACAACAATTTACAAGATATTGATAGCTAGATACTACTACCCTATGTTGTTCAAATATTCCCATGCATTTTCATGAAGCTACAAAGCATGCCATAAATACGTAGGAAAAGAGTATAAATTCTCCAACCTATTTTTTTTAAGAGCATTTCGAACAATGGAGGTTGGACATCATTGGTGAGATTAATCCCCATTCCTCCAAGAAAAATAGGTATATCCTAACCACTACTGATTATTTTACATGATGGACTGAAGTAATACCTCTGATCAAGGTGAATGAGGGAGTAGTGATTAATTTCCTTGAACAATACATTATCACAAGGTTTGGGGTACTTAAATCTCTCATATTTGATAATGCAACTTATTTTTCATTATTGAATTTATCTCAGTTTTCTTTAGAAAATTGAATTACTTTTAAGTACTCATCCAAATACTAGCCTAAAGGTAATGGTTTGGTTGAATCCAAAAAAAATAACCTAATTTGTATCCTCAATTGAACTGTAGTTGATCGTGAGAGAAATTGGCAAAATGATCTCCAAAATTCCATCTAGGATGATCGTGTCACTTCTAAGGCCTCTATAGGGAATTCACTATATTTACTTGTCTATGAGAAAACAATTATTTTACCATCGAACATCTACCTTCCTTCCCTACAACTCACCCAACAGTCTCGAGGGAGAGAATCTCCCGTCATCCAACCACGTATCAATACCTTGTTGAACCTTGAAGAAAATTGAGCCAAGGTTGAAAGAAAATTTGAAAACCATCAACATAACATTAAACATAGGCTTGATAAGAAATATGTTGGTGAGAAAGAGTTCCAAGTTGGGAATTTAGTCCTGAAACAGGATAATCCACATGAATACAAAAGGAAGCATTGATAATTCCAACAATTATTGCTTGGGACCTACATTATCAAAGAGAAGACTGATCGAGGTACTTATCGGTTACAAAATATTCAAGGGGAAGCTAACCTCCCCCCCATTAATCACTATATTTTCAATCACCACATTAGCTATATTTCGATGAAGCTCCTCCCTTATATATAAATAAAAGTTTGGTTTTGTTTTTTCTTCTTCTCATCTTCTACTTTATTTTCTCTTTATTTTTCAACATTTTCTAGTTTGTTTGGTTTTCATATTTTGTTTTCTTCTTAAAAAACTGCAACCCAAGGTTTGTCAAATATTTGATAGCTTATTCCTAGAGATTATTCTAAATCATAGCACATTTGGTACCAATATCCTAATAAATCTATGAATTTGCTTCTAGACACATCCCATCTTAATCATATATCTTTGTTATGCATCACCCCAAGTCAGATCCAATAGTGAAACATAGGTCATCAATATACAAGAATAAAACATTTAATATGACGAAGAAAGGAACCAAGGAACCTAGCTAAGAATAGATAAGTATATTGTGTGGACTAAAATGAAATGGTTTGGGAAGAGATGATTGCAGTATTCCAAATCCCATTACTTAGGGAGTTCACTCATCTATAATCAAGTTAGCAAATCTAAATATAACAGGTGTCATCCCTAGTGCCTTTAAAGGAAAGTTGGAATTCCCCCATCGACTTCTCTCTAAGAATAAGAGATTTTTTTTTTAAATATAAGACTTTGGGAAAGGAATTATAGATCACATGGGACATGCAAGTATCCTCGTCGGGGCTATGGATGCTCGCTGGCAGCAAAGTAAGTATTTTGACACCGGGGTGACTCCGTTAGGGCTATGGATGCTCATTGGCAATGGAGAAAAAATAGATAAATGCATTACAACTTGCATTCTGAGCATTAATGATGTTTGTTTTCCCTATAATACTCCTTATGCCTCCCCCTAGATCATTTATTATATGAATAAGAAATCATTAGAATATAATATGGTCGGATGCATGGTCCTATCCTCCCCTTTGTATCACCCAAACATTGTCTCATCATAATCTAATCTATGGGACATATTCTTTATCTCTTGGGTTTTGCATTATCACACACTTTCCCCTTGAAATATGTGTGTGGATACCATTTTATAGAGACTCGAGGCTTCACCCAATGTGTTTCCATTTGTTGTGCTAGGCACTAGAACTCTCCACTTTCTTGTAATCTATTTTCAAATTTCTCTCAATAAAATGGGACCCCTTGTATTTTTCAAAGTTGAAAAGATCCTCTAATCGTTTCTTTATCTCACTCCAAAGCTTATTCATCAAGATTCCTTTTTCAATCAAGTCGTTTTTTTCAATTTGGAACACTTATGAAATTTCAAGCTAAGTTTTATTGTTTTTGGGCAAGGTAATTGAAACTCCCCTGATGCTCATCAAAGGATTTCACATTAACTCTTGCAATCAATATAGGAGGATTTTCCTCCAACTCCACCAATATCTAAAGGGCCCCCGAAATCCCTCAAGTTAATGACAACTCCTCTAATGTAGCAAATGATTTAGTACTAATTCTTCCTATACATCGGAGGAGTTTTTCTCATCCACTTTGATGAACTACGACATTTTCAATTGAAATTACTCCAATACACATTGGAGGACTTACCCCAAAGTCCTCTTATGTGCATCATAGGAATTACCTCCAACTTCATCGATTTAAACCCATCTTCCTTCATTTATTTTCACAACCACCTAACCTATAAATACTCATTTTCCCCCTCCATTCTTTTCACTTCATTTGAGTGCCAAGGAGAGAAAGATAGTTCCCAATAAAGAGTGCACAAATACCTAACCTACTCATCCTCAAATGATCGTGACCCTCCACGTTTACCCAAGCTCCAGAGAATCCCTTGATGCCCAATCCTACAATTTTATAGGGTTAGGGTTTTCTTTTCTGTTTCTTTTCCTTCCTATTACAAGAGAAAATAGGCCTCTCACATACCCCTATCGATGATCATTTTATACTAATCAAAGGTAGTACCTCTGTGGTCCATAGTATCACCTCGATCCCACATTGAAATATAACGATTTAATACAAAAATACCTCATACGATCGATTTGGCCATATAATTTTCACAGATGCAAATGGAGAACACCAAGACTCAGTTAGGAGACAAGATCTCCAATTTGTCTCCTTCAGTTGCCAATGACACAGTAGCTACTTGATCCTGAAGGAAGACTGAATTTTCCCCCCTCAGTTTTGGCCCCTTTTGAGACTTAACTATTTTCAAAAAGTTGTCATGGTGGATAGATGACCTCAACGCCCAAAAATCCCAGCACCACTGGAAGATTTCGTATGAAATATCTTGATAGCCATTGGCCAAGTTCACATAAATTGTCCCGACTCACATCATAACCCATCAAGTTACTTACTCTTAAATCCTCTGATGTCTCAGAGGAGTTCCTATTAACTCCTCTGATCGATCGAAGGATTTAACCTCAAGTCTTCTGCTCACCCTCAACATCACTTATTCATAGACACTCTTAAAAACATCTTTTTTAACCCTATAATATCTTTTAAATTTCACCTCATCGACGTCTTTCAGGAGATTTGCTTCTGACTCCTCTGATTCTCATTAGAGAAGTTTACGTTAACTGCTTCGATTTCACTTCTAAGCAATTTTTAATCCATTTTCTTCTCTAATTTTTACCAAACCGCTAGTCATGTCTGCTATTATTGTATCTTCTTCGAATGATGATCTCCCACCAAGCATCATCTCAAGTGAGTCCTATGGTATTTAAATATTCCTCCTTAGACTAAATTTTTCATCAATTGTGATTTCAATCTTTGCATTAATCCCATCTTTTCCTTCTAGGTTTAGATATGGCTCCCAAAGAAGCACTGACTAAGAAATCCCTCACCGAGGCCTATGGAAATGGTAGACATACCCAATATGAACCAGATGTAGTTGGATCCACATACAATGATGCCTACAGACTCTTGGAAAAGGAGGGAGAGACACTCAAGTGGGTGATGTATATTGCATGTTTAAGAAATCAAGTTTCCCAACCGAAGCTAAAGAACAAGATGAGTTAAAAATATTCAAAAATATATATATAGATTTAGGATATTTAGAGTCGCATCCCACACTATATTTTTACCTTGTCTCAATGCTATAATTTGGATCATAAAACATGCTGACCTGGGAAGTAGATGCAACTGAAATTCCAAAGGGGAACTCATATCATCATTTCAACTTAAGGAACTGGAAAATTCTTATCACATCTACAAAGGAGAAAGAAATATTCAAAGTAATCTTCTCGATGAGTTCCAAAACAAAACTAAATAAATCTTCCCCAAGTGGTACAAACCTGGTAAATAGTTCAAGCAAAACCCCAAGGGAGGTTACCCCACAATTTCCTTGAGGAGACCTTCTCAATATATGGTGGGCACATTGTGTTTGTTTTATGGTGAACTAGACACATATTAGTTATCCCTATGATACATGTATTTTATTCTAGAAGGATCTCTGTGGCCACTCACCTTCTCCAACTAGCTCAAAACCATTTTTTGGCAACTTACTAGTTTTAGCAGTTTTTTGGTTCCTAAACTTCAGGGCCATTTTGAGGGCCTAAATGACGTTTTTTCACAATCAGGCACTTTAATGATAGCAACAGTCTTTGATTGAGCCCTTGAAATTAATATTCTCATCAATACCTTTCCAACAAGCTATCATTCTACCTAAACAAATATCATATGCAAAAGTTACAACCCCGAGAAGTTGATGTACTAACTTACCCCAACGGGGCCGACATGACTTTTGGCGCTTCATCTCCTAGGGTTCGGTTTTTGGATGTCAACGGTTTTGGAATTTATATTTATTGTAAAAACACAATCAGAGCCTCATTGTACTCATATTCTTGTGAATGAGTGTAGCCATCACATATCTTCTCAAAGATAAGTTGCCACGATTCTAGCAAGTTTGTTTTCAATATGCATTTTACAGTTTTCAACATATTTCTTATTTAATAGAAACCAAGTTTTATTGGATCTCTATTATTTTTCACTATGTATCTATGTTAATATTCTAAATATATGGTTTCATTTCATTCCCTTCATAAATATTGGTGAGTCGTATCAGAGCGGTATGCTCCTTGTCATTTTTTTTAATGCATGTCCCTGACACGGTCAAGGTATAGAGAGTTGGGTCTCGAGATTGTTTCTCTTGACGAAAACTTATCTCACACTCCCAATAAACCATCCATAGAGGGTTAAAAAAAATATGATAGGACAAGATATCCTTTCAAAATGTTTCTCTAGGAATCCCTTGAGTGAGAGAGTAACGAGATGATGAATAACTTTGCACAAATCCTTCAATAGTTGCCGACAAGAGACGCATCCACCTCAAGCATAAGTTCCACCCCATTCAAGGTACATATCAAATTCGATATTCCTATATTTGAATTTCAAATAGATTTTCATGTCATAGATCAATGGTTAAACATTCTAGAAGGGTATTTTTGTGTCGACAACTTTTTTGATAGAGAAAATATTATGTTTGCTCTCCTTAAGGTCATCCCCCATGTCCAAAATTGGCAGGAGACTTTATGTGAGAAAAATGAAATAGAGGGATCCACATTATTTGTAGTTGCACCCACTTGGGGTTCCTTCGGGGATGTTATTAAGAAACAATACTACCCTGTTGTAATTTATGATGACTTGTATAAAATATGGGCCACACTACGGTAAGAAAGATATTAAACAATGTTAGAGTTCACTAATGTCTTCCATAGCTTGTGCACCAAGCTAGGTATCAAATATTCTGAGAGACATATAGTTCTCAAGTACCATGGTGGTCTGCATAGATACATCCATTCATAAATGGATTTTTTTGACATCTCATCCTTGGTTGCGACCTATCGATATGCATCAAAATAGAGAAGAAGATGAAACAAAAGTCAAACAGTTTTGGGTCAGGGAACCCCTCACAATAGAAGTAGGTAAATGGAAACCCCAAACTTCATAGAAAATGAAAAAGAAAATATGGGAAACCTTTGGACAACCAGTCCAATCCACAAGCAAAGAAAGACATTGGAAAGACAAAGAAAGATATCGAGAAGTGGTGTGACTTCCATAAGAGCCCCTGACATAACACTATTGATTTTCACTCAAATAAGTCATTGGTGGCTGAGGTAAAATCCTTTGAATCATATGTGGGTTCCGACAGTGAGTTAGAACTAGAAAATGGGAGACGAATCATTGACACAGAACCCAGTGCCACCATTGCTACAACCAAGATCCATCCTGGTGAAGATGATGATCCAGAGGAAGGCAAGCACCTCTTTAATTCAAAAATGTGGGTAAAAGGCACTATGTTGTACTTCATCATTGATAGTGGTAGCTAGAATAACCTAATATCAATAGAGGTCATCAAGTGGCTAAACCTATTGTAATACCCTTGTTTCCCCCAGCTTGTAATTAATCATTAATCATGCCCACCATGCTATGGCATGGGAATGATGTAAATGTATTATTTAGATTTACAATGATATATTGTCAGGGTAAATCCTTGAATTATTAGCAATGATATTACTAGAGGAAATAATGCGGAAACTATGGAGAGGGTTCATTAGTTCAAATGACTCAAATTCCCTTTCCTGAGATAATAAGCCTCATCTGGATCCCAAGGAGAGGAATCAATTAATGAAGGAAGGACTGGTGGTTGGATAATCAACCATCCCCATGAATGGAAGCATGGTATGAGTGAATAATGTCATCCCTAAGTACCATAGGGTCTGGCAGACCAAGCTGACCCAAGTTTCTTTCTGATAGAAGGAAAATGATAGGTGGAGAACCATCTTGGGAAAAGATATACATAAAATAGAGACAAGGAGAAGACACATGAGAGGGGAAGAGAGGGGTAGGCTCTATGAAGATCCATATAGACACCATAGAAGAGCACATGCATAGAGGGGAACGCATGAACTGAGATATGCAGAGGAAAAGAGAAATACAATGATTTTGATGTGGAGGAAGCATCTGATAAACCTCACAGGTTTGCTATAAAAAAGTGAGGATCTATGAGAAATGGAATAATTTCCCTCATGATATAATGGCTTGGCATGGGGGTGGCTAGAGTTATAAGAGTGAATTCCTATGAGCCCATGTTTGGGTGGAAAGGCGAACACCCACAGTCGGTCGATTGGTTGTAGCTTGTAAAAGATAAGTACTTCTTATTCTCTAAGCACTTAGATTGGAATGTATGATTTGAATGACTGTGTCTGTGACTAAGGTGTGTAGTGTTTTATTTATAATGAAAATGCTTAGTGTTCTTACGTAAATTTTTTCCCTTGAATGGTTATAAGATGGCCAATATGGCCTCTACGCTGGTTGGTAAATATTCAAGGTATCCTTCTAAGAGATTAACTTCATTATACTAGAGTCGGTGCAGATCCAGTGGACTGACATAGTCCTGTTGATCCTTCAAAGGTGCCTTTCCCTATGTTATAACCTAAGTTCTATGAGTGGAGGGCACTTCCTTTAAACTAGTATCCTAAGATACCACATGATCATGCACACAACCTTAAAACAATATTGGCTAAGAGTCAATCTTACAACTAGAGACTCATTAGAGGGTCCATATGACTAAGGTCTAGGGACCCTGCACTAGCCTGAATGAGCTAATATGTTTTTTATTTGGGACTCTGAGAGTTTGGGGCTCGGGGGAGTTGCGACCTTAATTGAATATTTCCCAAGAGGTTGACTTTAGCTTTTGGGGCTTGAAATATCTCCATATAACCAAGGCCCAGGAAACTTGGGTTAAGTCTTAAGGGAGCTAAGTGTCCTGGACTTCAAGAGACCATGGTCTAGGGAATTAAGTATTACAAATACCAAATAGTGTTGAAGATGACCTGTCGAGTCGATGGCTTGGTAGTGGATCGACAACTAGCGGTCATTTACCCTTTAGCAAGGGACTAGTCCCCCCATTAAACCCTGATCTACTTATTGGTCATGAAGCTATGTGGGTTGTAGCTTTAAGGAAACTTGGGAATATCCCTAACCATTTGATCTATGTCGAGGTCAATCTGGCATTGACCGCTTCAGGAGAACAAAGGTGTTGCACCTCCAAAAATCTCGAAAACTGAATTGACGAAGTAATGAGGACTATTGATATTCGGATGCTTCGGGATCTTCCTCAGTCGTCGATCTGGGGACTTCGTTAAGAACCCCTCTTAAATTTCAATCAACCAGGTCACATGTCCATGGATCAAGTATATACCGTATTTTCTCACCTGATGGTGAATGGGCACTTCGCTGGAGCATCTAAGAGTTGGAGCCCTTCCCAACTATCCATCGTCAAGGACACATGTCACTAGATATGAGAGTTTGGAGACTTGTCTCTTTGGGAAATTTGCAATGTAAGGATTTGGTAATATCCAACATCTAGAGCTATGAAGTAATGAGAGTCATATATCTATGGATCTATGTGGACTCTTAATCACTGTGAGATCGAACGGTTTGGAAACTATCAATTCAATATGATGTAGCATGTTGACGTCATTCGATGTGGCATGGAACCACATTACGCATGCCATGTGTCACACAAATATGGATGATTCACATACCCCTTATGCCTATAAAAGCATGACATGTGTCACCCCCTATTGAGGACATGTGTCAGCCCTGTACCTCGCTGCATGTCAACTTTTGGTTTGTACTCGCCTAGCCAACGTGGTTGGTGACATGTTCGGGAATCTGGGAGTCTGAATAATTTTTTGGTTTGAACAATTTGGCTATAGCATAACAAAGGGTTTTTCAACATCGATAGTCGATCACCGAACGTCAAACGTTCAATGATGATCACCAATTGTTGAAATGTCGAAAATGTAAGACATCAGTTGTTGATTGTCGAACATCGAATGTCAAAAAAGGGAAGTTCAATGCAAAACGCAAAACATCAATCATCAAAGGGTCAAGGTCATGTGGAGATAGTTTGGGACTTCGAGGAGTAAGAAAAAAAGGGTGTTCATCACCGAACGCAAAACACCCCAACTAATAAAACCCTGGGTAACTTAAGAGGCCATAACATTCATACCAGTGCTCAGATTTTAGGGTGGTGAAAATCGTTAGAAATATCGTGGAAAGAAATAGCCAATGGATATCCCAAAATTAAGATTTGAGAGAGTTATGAAAAATAAAAATTTGATTCTCCATCTCTAGAAAGGGTATTTAGGGGTTGGCTGTGTTACACCTATCGAAAACATTGCACACACATCCCTACACCATCAAATGGATCCGTCAAGGAAGCGATCTTCACATCAGCCAACAATGTCACCTGTCGTATGGAATCAATCCATTCAAAGATGAGGTATTGTGTCATGTTTCTCCATTTGAATTTTTTGATGTTATTTTGGGCCAACCTTATTTATGGAAACTTCACGTTGTATATGATTCTAGGCCTTGCATTGTTTTTTTTTTTTTGTTATTTTGTCCGTGATATGTGGGACTAACCTGTGGCTAAGAAACTGCAAATCAGGGACATATAAGCCGTCAAAATCACTCGAGGATCGCACCCGGCCTGAGCCACACCAAACCTTAACATGGATGGATTTTTTGTCCTCGCATGTTTCAAACTGGTGACTTTAACATCACGGAGTTCCTTAACAACATAGTCTATCACTGACTGTCCTACACCTTGGGGACATCTAGGCCTCACATTGTTTTTTTTTTTTGTACTGGGGGAATCGACAACGTAAAGTTCTCTTAATCATGTGACACGAGGTTGATCCCCGTCGGCTACCACTATAACCCCAGGTGAAACCACCCAGCCTGCAAGAATGGCACACAAGTAAATCGGGGTGAGAATCAAACATGACACTTCATTTACAAATTTCCTTCCATTTAGACGACACTTGCCAATCCGTCTACACCCCTGTGGGTTTTTCATTTGAAGCACATGGGGGTGGGCTTTGATCCACTTATGTGTGCAAGGGTCATGATATGATTTAATATGGTATCTCTGGGTGCAACCACACATTAGACCACAACCTCAAGGTGTCCCCATGGCTCCAGGTAAATCCCTCATGAGAATTGAACCTTGCCCAACTGTGAAAAACTCCTCGCTTTCCACCATTGGATCCAACCCCTTTGGGATTAAAATGTGAAGGAAACGGGGGTGGGATTTGATCCACTTATGTCTGCATGGTTCACGATACCATTTAATATGGTATCTCTAGCTGCAAACACACGTTCGGCCACTACCTCAAGGTGTCCCCATGGCTCCAGGTAAAGCCCTCACGAGAATTGAACCTTACCCAACTGTGAAAATCTCCTCTCTTTACACCATTGGATCCAACCCCTTTGGGATAAAAATTTGAAGGACATGGGGGTGGCATGTGTGCATGGATCAAGATACCATTTAATATGGTATCTTTGGGTGCAACCACATGTTCAGACACTACCTCAAGGTGTCCCCATGGCTCCAGGTAAAGCTCTCATGAGAATTGAACCTTTCCCAACTGTGAAAAACTCCTCGCTTTCCACCATTGTATCCAACCCCTTTGGTCCTAGGCCTCACATTGTTATTATTACTTTGAACAATAAATTGTACAGGATACCTAAGGTAGTCCCAACTAGTGTTATGTCCTTGATCTATGCCAATCAATGCAAGAAGGTCATTTCTCCGATCGAGAATTTGGTATTCTTCATTATTTTCTCTCAGAGTGAGAAAAAGGTCGCATCCACATCCATGGCCTTCATTTCTGACCTCTCCATGCAACAAAATCAAGTGGATAAGATTGTGGAAGAATACAAAGACATCTTATCCTCACCTACTGTGGTGCCTTTGCACTGTCAAGTCAAGCATCCCATCGATCTAACCCCCAGTGCATCGCTACCAAATGGGTTAGCCTATCATCACTCTCTACTATGAATAAGGATATCAAGTGTCAGATCCCATAAATTCTCCATAAGGGGAACATATGACCCAACTCATCACCCTGTGGAATTCCAATCGTGTTGGTGCAGAAGAAATATGGGACTTGGAGACTCCGCATGGATTATTGGGCCCTAAATAAAATCATTATAAGGAATAGGTAACCTGATTCCTTGAATCAACGATCTCCTTCATCATCTGAAGGGGGGAAAATACTTCAATAAGATTGATCTAAAGTATGGATACCATCAGGTCCCAATGGAACCAACAGATGTAAGGAAAACTTCCTTCAAGTAAAAATAAGGTATTTTTAAATGGTTGGTCATGCCCTTTGGTTTGAAAAATTCCCCAACAAATTTCATGAGGATGGTGGAAGATATCTTCCATCCTTTCACTAATTGATTTATGGTTTTGTATCTGGATGACATCCTCGTCTACAACAAGACTTGGGAAAAACACTTGCAACATATTTAGTAGGTTTTGGTCACTCTATGACAACAAAAGCTATATGTCAACTTTGAAAAATGCTCCTTCATAATGGACAAGGTTGAGTACCTTGGATACATTGTTGATGCACATGGTGTGCATGTTTATCTAGTCAATATCAAAGTCATCCATGACTGGACATCCCGAACCACGCTCATTAAGCTTCAAATCTTCTTAGGCCTTGCCAATTTCCATTGAAGGTTTGTGCTGGGATTTTCCCATATTGCATGGGCCCTAAACTAAATAACCATAGGTGTTGGCAATGAAAACTTTGTGTGGGTCCTATCCCAACAGAAAGCATTCGATGATCTAAAGAAACACTTGTGATCTACCCCAATGCTTTCATTACTTGACCTACAACAACCCTTTGAGATCGAGATAGATGCTTCGGACTATGTTGTGGGCGCAGTGATCAGTATACATGACCGCCCTGTGGACTATCATAGTGAGACACTATCAAATTTCATCCATAAGTACCCTAATTATGAAAAAGAAATGTACTCCATTGCGAAATCATTTATCCAATGGAGGCATTACATTCTCGGGAAGGAAACAATCATCCACACTAATCATAAGCCACTACAGTTCATGTAGACACAAGGAAAATTCAAGAATGATCTCCATCAGAAGTGCTCCACATATTTGCAGTAGTTCCACCTCAACATCAAGTATAAAATAGGATGTACCCACTGAGTCGTTGATTTCCTTAGCTGACCTATAGTCACGAAACTCACCAAAATGATCAATTCTTGCAGTCACAAGACCTCTAGGTGGCCCTAAGTCTATGAGAAAAATTCAAAATTCACCAACACCTACCAGATGTTGGGGGTAAACAAAACTGTCACCAATTTTCATCTTTAGGATGGGTTTTTGTGACATCTAGGCCATATATGTGTTCCATCAAGTTAGTAAATGAAGATGATTTGGGAATGCCATTATAGTTGGGTGGAAAGACACTTCATAGTGTAAAAGACAGTGGCAATGATGCAACAACATTTCTACTAGTTGAAACTTTGAAAGGATGTCAGCAAGTATATCTGGTCATGCATTGCCTGCACTATTTCCAAACCGGCCATTAAGAAACAAGGCTTGTACACTCCTATACCTACTCCTGATAGGCCCTGGGAATCCATCTCGATGGAATACATGCTAGTACTTTTTCCACCAAGCAGGGAAATGATTTTGTTTTTGTGGTTGTTGATCACTTTTCCAGGATAATGATTCTAGCCACCTGCAAGAAGGGCATCACAATGGAGGCCACTTCCAAGATATTCTTTTAATGAGTCTGGGTACACATTGGGATCCAATAAGCCATTATATCATATCAGGATAGTTGGTTCCTCAATAGATTTTGGTCGATCCTTTAGTCACTACTGGACACCAAGCTCACCAAGTCCACTACCTTCCACCCCCATACAGATGGCCAAACCGAGGTCATCAATCACATGATCATGCACATATTTCACATGTATAATTCCAAGCACCCCTACACTTGGGATGAGAGTCTTCCTTATGTTCAGCATAGCTACAATAGATCCATACATATCTCAACCGAACACAACCCCCTTTAGGTGGGGTTGGGATTTCAACCATTGGGTCCCATGGATGTTGCACTACCCCTTGTGACCACCAGGGAAGATTCATTGCATGATCCAAATGGAGCTGAAAAAGCCACCTGGTTCATTGAGAAAATATATCACATCTTCCAATAGCTTCAATATATTTTAGAGAAGTCCAATTCCAAGTACAACTAGCAACGTGATCAACACCAGGTCCCATGCTCATTTCAGGTTGGAGACAAATTTTGGTTGCACTTATATAAAGAACTCCTTAAAGGGCCTCATTGGAATCTTCATCCACTCCATTATGGACCCTACATCATCACCAATGTTGTGTGTGACAATTTGTTTGAGCTCAACCTTCCCCCATTCCTTGGCTTCCACCAAGTATTCAATGTGGAACTCCTTCAACCTTATTTTCCACCATTATTGGACACCTCGAAGATATCAGAACAATTAACACCAATAGAGGTCATCCCTAACTATATGGAACATACATCCACTAATCATATTGCGTACACATAATTCAAGGTCACTCTCAAATAAATGATCCATATTTATTGGGTTGTCAAAGCAGAGCAGCTTCTGCACCAAAGAAAGTGGCTCAACCAGGGCCAAATTCAACAAAAATTCCCTCATCTGATGGGGGAACTCAAAAAAATGGAGAAAATTTCTTATTAATGGGGGAGGATTGATCTAGGAGGATCTTAGTGGCCACCCAAATTTTCCAATCGACTGAAAACATTTTTTTTGGCAACTTACTATGTTTAGTAGTTTTTTAGTTCCTAAACTTTTGGTGCAATTTTGAGGCCCTAAATGATGCATTTTCTCAATCAGGAACCTTGATTATGGCCATAGGATTTGATTGAGCCCTCTAAATGAATATCCTCATCAATAACTTTCCAACGAGCTATCCTACACCCTAAGCATATATCATATGCAAAAGTTACAACCTCGGGAGTTGATGTACTAACTTACCCCAACAGGGACCACGTGAATTTTTGCGCTTCATCTCCTAGCATTAGATTTTTTTATTTATAGGGTTTTGGAATTCATGTTTATTGTAAAAATTCCTTTAGAGCCTCATTTTACTCATCTTCTTGCGAGTGAGTATAGCCATTAGATCTCTTCTCAGAGATAAGTTTCCACCATTCTAGCAAGCTCATTTTCAGTCTACATTTTACATTTTTCAACATATTTCTTATTTAATAAAAACCAAGTTTTATTGTATATTTGTTACTTTTCAATATGTATCTAAGTTAACATTATAAATATTGGGTTTCATTTCATTCTTCTCATAAATATGGATCATGTTTGATCTATTATTGTGCAGATGAGGGATTGCCATTCAATTGGGATGACATTTTATCAACAAGTCTGATAGTGGCTCTCACCACGGTCACATACAATATTAGGATATTTATACACTTAGGAGTTAGTTAAGATATACTTGGTATAATGTCTCGTTAGGTAAAAGTGTGTTTCTTAGTGTGTTTCTTTAGTATGCATTAGTATGCATTTGTAGTTAGTAAATCCCATAGTCACAATATCTTATCGACAGAGAGTGATATGGCGATTCATATTCTCCTCGATCTTAACGAACATTGATCCATTGACTAACACGTAATTGGTCAATCATATCTATTTAAATAGTATGGAGGGTCATTTGTCAATGATTTATTGTGAGAAACTCTCTTGTAAAATCTGTCTGTAATATTTTTCTTCTTCATTAATAAACTTCTCCCAGTGGTTTTGTGAGTTGGGGCCATGGATGTTTCCCCATAGGGGTTTTACCATGCCAAAAAATTACTGTGTTAATATTTTATCTGGTTATGTGAGTGGTTACTGAAGGTCTTCATCCTTTATTGGAATACCTTTGTTGTCAAACATGGTATCATACTTTGCTTCAAGACCCGCTCATGTTGTAGATCGAGATCATGAAGATGAGTTTCCTCATCTCCATTTTCTGTAATTTTCGTACATTTATGGGCTGAGAGGATTGTTCCATTGCGCCTATACCACTCATTTTGGTCAGGAACACTATTTATTTCACTCTAAAAGGTTTATGTTTTCCCAAGATATAGCCATTTCAGTCAGATCCAGAGGTATAAAGCCTGAATACACATTTTTAAAATTTTGAAGAGTATTATATTTGGTTTTATATTATTTGTTTCCTATTTTCTAATCTTTTATATTTTCATATTCTCTTTTCCCCATGCCATTTACGATCTCAAAAAATCAGAAACATATACGAAAGGGTTCATCTTCTGGGTAAGCTAACCGAGATCTAACCCTTGTTGTCATCAAGAAGCAACAATTTTTTCTTGTGTGAAAAGAGTTTTTTTAGCACGCTCTCCAAGTTCGACAACAACAACAACACTCCTCTTGCTAAACAATAGAATATGTTTTGCTAGCCCATTTGGTTAAAATTTTTCTTATTTAGTAAGAGGTCTTGAGTTCAAGTCTCTCGTTTTGTAAAAGTGGGCCACTTCATTGTAAATGTGATCCCTACTTTTTATAAAAGTGATCCACTTCATAAAGAAACTTACATCACCATGTGGTCCTTTCATTACCGTTTATGCCTTATTTTTTAAAAGCACATAACTTTCACATCCGAAGTCCATTTTTAGTGTCATTTTTTTTTAAATCCTATAATTTTTTGAGAGCCTTCCATCCATATCATCAGTTTTAGTTTTTAAATCCATATTCTCTACATGTTTACTATGGCTTCTTCCATAAATATTTTTCTTACTAGCACCAACTACTTCCAATCAAAATATCATATGGAGGATTTATTAAGAAGTAAAGGCTTGTACCAAATTACCTTAGGAAAGGAAAAAGAACACACTGATGATGATAAGAAATTCAAATGGGATAATAGGAGTGATGAAGCACGTGGAATAATCATTAGTCCATATCTCATGATTTAAGGTTCCACCTTAAATAAATTGATGACCCTAATGAATCTCAGGAAAAGATTGAAACTGTGTTCGGTAAAATCAATATTATTCGAACACAAAATTTCGAAAACCAAGTACTAAATTTAAATCCAAGTGTTTTTTCTTGCATTGGAGACTATCTATCTATGTTTAAAACACTTGGAATTTTATGTGAAGAATGTGAGATAAAGATGAAGGAATAGTGTTGCATCTATATTATTCTCTCTAATATAGGTAGTGCATATTTTGTGTTTGTATCTACCTTTTATGCCATGAGAGAGGATCTAGGGACAACTTATTAAAAACCCACTCTTGAGTCCTTTTGTGTTGATTTGATTAGAGAGGAAGATAAGCTTGTGCAACTTGGAGTGATCAACACTACAGGTACCTCCAACAAATCTTTAGTTTCCCAAAACAAGGATAAACCCAAGAATCCCAAGAATCAACATCCTCTCTACAAAAACAAGAAAAATAAGGGTCCCAAACCCGCTCAGACCAGTTCAGATCTTAATGGTGACAAAGGAGTAAAATATAAAAATAAGAAGACTGGCAGACATTGCAACTTTTGTGATAAAGATGGTCTTGATGAATCCAAATGTTTCAAGAAGATGCCATCTTTATAAGCGGGATGAAGAATCACAACATCAATATTGATTCTACTTATTCTTCTTTTTTCTCATGGACATGCACCTTCTGCTTCTGGTTTCTCCTTCAATACAAATTCTAATTCTTCTTCTTATGAGTGGCTTATTTATTATGGAGCATATTATTATATGGATAAGAATAAAGACATATTTTCTTCTCTAAATGAATGTAACACCAAGAAAATATTTGTTGGTGATGATAGATATCATAGTGTTTTAAGATCTAGAACAGTTCAAGTAGATAATGGTCATTTCAATGTTGTATTATGTATTCCAATTCTTTCTTGTAACCTTCTATCAGTATATCAAATCACTAATTCAGGTGAAGGTAAAACCGTAGAGTTTTCACCTCACCAACTTGTAATCAAGAATCTAAAATATCCTAATCATGTTCTTGCAACTAGAATTGTTGATGGTATTACCAGGTTATACAATTTTGACAACTTTGGCTCATCATATTTTTCAGCAGTTTTTGTTGCTCATACCGACAACTTGAGAAAACTTTGGGATGAGCAGTTTGGTCATCTAAACTATTTATCATTCCATAAACTATGTAATCAACAAATGGTGACTGGTCTTCCTCATGTTTCATGCAGAGATGGTGTTTGTGTCGGTTTTGTTCTCAACAAACATCATCGAAACAGTTTTGACAAACATGCCTCTTGGCATGCCTCGAGCCCTTTGAAACTTTTTCATAGTGATTTTTTTGGTCAACTTTCTTCTCCTTATTTTTCTCGGTGCAAGTATATCTTAACTTTCATTGATAACTTTTCTAGATGTACTTGTTTTTACTTATTAAAACTTAAGAGTGAAGTTTTTGACAAGTATTTGGCCTACAAGACCCTTGTAAAAAATCAATCTAGACATTAAATTCAAAAGTTTAGAACATATAATGGAGGAAAATATGTGAACAATATTTTTTTAAGTTATTGCACTACACAGGGCATCCAAATGAAACACATTGTTCCATATACATCACAACAAAATGGTGTTGCTAAGAGAAAGAACCACACATTAAAAGAAATGGTTAATTGTATGATCCGATCTAAGGTATCAAGTCTAAAGTATTGTCGGAAGCAATCAACTATGAAAACTACATAATAAATCACACTCCCACAAAGGATCTTAAAAATATAACACTAGAAGAAGCTTGGACTAAAATTAAACCAGATATAAGTCACTTCATGTATTTGGCAGTATAGCATGGGCTCACATTCATGATGAGAAAAGGAAAGCATTGCAGTCTAAAAGTCAGAAGAGCATATTTTTTGGTTATTATGAAGATTTCAAAGGTTATAGACTTCTTCAACCACATTGTAATGAAATTATTATTAGAAGAGATGTTAAATATGATGTAAATATCTTTTCCTACGAGCCTAATTTAACAATTGTGCCTTTTTCAGCCTACGATCCATCTTCAAGGTTTATGCATTCTTTTGTTCATATTCTAGTTTCTTCTTCAAATGATGAAAGTGAGGATGAAAATCCACCTTTGCCTGCTCACCTTCCTTCATATGAGTCCTTTGAACCTGGAAAAGTACCAGTTCCATCACTTCCTAGATGAGTTTGTTTAACATGAGAAGTAGTTGGTGATCTTGCTTGTGATCATTCGGATCAGCATCGAACACATTGACAGTTCCAGCGAGCCTCTTCTTTTTTGGCTCAAGTTTAAAAGACTTATGATACAGATACATTTGTAGAAGCTTTAGGTCATCCATATTGGGATACAACAATGAATGAAGAGTATCGTTGTTTAATGGCCAACGATACTTGGGATCTTGTACCTCTTCCAAAAGAAATAAAACTTGTCATATGTAAATGGGTCTACATAACTAAGTATGCATAAGATGTAAGTGTTGAAAACCACAAGGCTCAGTTAGTTGCCAAAGGATTTTCCCAAGTTGAAGGAATTTACTATAATGAAACCTTTTCCCCTATAGCCAAAATGAATTCCATCCACCTTGTTCTTGCCCTTGCTGCCCTACATAAATGGGAGGTCAATTAGATGGATGTGAAATATGCCTTCTTGCATGGAGATTTTAAAGAATAACATGGAACAACCTCATGGATATGTCCAAAATGACTCTAGCCTTGTTTGACACCTTAAGAAATCTCTTTATGGTCGTAGGAAAGCTCCTCGATATTGGTATGCCAAAATGGAAAACTTTCTTATTGACACTGGATTCTCTAGGTGTAATTATGATTCTAATGTCTATACGAAGAAAGTAGGAATCCATATCATAATCCTTTTCTTTTATGTTTATGATATTATCCTTACTGGTAATGACTCAAAAATTTTAAACCATGTGAAAACCATCCTTAAGATGAAATTTGAAATGACAGACTTAGGATTTTTTTACTATTTCCTTGGCCTCCAAGTTTTGCAAACTAATAAAGGAATTTTTATTTCCTAGTCTAAGTATGCTTGTGACCTTCTTTGTTTTGTTCACATGGAAGATTGTAAAATAGTACCTTCTCCCTTCCAGTCTAGAGTCAAGGTATCTACCACTTGTACTTCTTCTGAAGTTGATGCCACCTTATACGATCATTTAGTTGGTAGCCTCTTATAATTGACTCATACCCGTCCTAATATTTCCTTTGTTGCTAGTCTTGTTGCTCGATAGATGAAACCCCCCCATGAAATCCATTTGAAAGAATCCATAAGGATACCTCGGTATATCCAGGGTACAGTTTAGTTCATGATACATTACATTTCATAGGGGAATCCTTTATTGGTTGGTTTCACTGAGTCAGATTGGGTTGGTGACCTTGATGATCGAAAATCTACTGCAGGTTATGTTTTCAGCCTTGGTTCAGGACCTATCACTTGGGCCTATAAGAAATAACATGCTATGTCACTTTATTCAACATAAGTATAGTATCGAGAAGTGGTAAATGTAGGTCAGGAAGCCTTGTGGTTTCGACAACTCCTTTCGTAGTTTGAATTCAAGCAACAACATTTGACCATCCTTTGGTGTGACAATCATAGTGCCATAAAGCTTGCCAAATACCCAATTAAACATCAACACAATAGATACATAGAGATACACATGCACTTCATCAGAAAGCTCATTCATGATCAAGTTATTGAAGTCCTCTTTTTCCCTACAAAAGATCAAGTTGTAGAAATTTTCGCAAAGTCTCTTAAAGAAGCAAAGGTTTACAAACTTATATCTATGTTAGGAGTTCATAAAGTTGTCATTAAGGGGGGATAGGGTATAATTCCTCCTTCCTTCTCCTATTGTGTCACTATTGTAAATCCTTCAATCCTATCCCAAGTTGTTCTTAAGAGGGGATGCTAGGATATTTAGACACTTAGGATTTATTTAAGATCTACTTGGTCTAGTGTGTTTGTTTAGTATGCATTAGTATGCATTTGTAGTTAGGAAATATGAAGGTCATGATATGTTCCCTAAATAGAGTGATCCGATGGTTCATATTTTCATTGATATTAATGGACATTGATTCATGGCTTACCACCCTATTGTTCCATGATATCTATTTAAAGAGCATGGAGGGTCATTTGTCGATGATCGATTGTGGTAAAATCTCTTTGTAATTTTTTTCTTTTGCATTAATAAAATTCTCCAAGTGGTCTTGTTGGTTGGGGATGTGGATGTTTCCCTGTAGGGGTGTTAACACATAAAAACATCAATGTTTTGATCTTTGATCTAGTTGTGTGAGTGGTTACTAAAGGTGTTCATCCTCTATTGGAATACCTGCATTGTCTAACATAATCTTGTTGTGAGACCTTCCAAACTTTTAATATTCCCTTGTCCCTCTTGTAAATTATGTTTGTATCCCATTAGTACCCAATGATGATATGGATATGGAATCCTTCGAAAAACAAAATCAACATATACTGCAAAGTTATACGGGAGAATAAGAATCGAACATAACATGAGAAGATATGTGAGCATTTCTTGGCTCCCATATACAAATTGATATTTTGTGGAATGCCCCCATACATGAATAATAAGGTGATATCCATAATTAGGAGAAATGGAGATTGGTATCTCATGGAAGAGGACACGTACATAAGATAATTTGGATCTATGAAACCCCCTCATCTACTTCCTCGGTTTGTTCCATAAATATTAATGCTCCAAGAAATAGAATATCAAACTATAATCCATGGATTATGGGGATATTATACCAGGGTAAGAAAGAAATATGGCCAGCACTATTGTTGTATGTAGGAACTTACTTCTTTGAAAACACCAAGAAATCTCAATAAGTGGTAAGCATTCTACTATCTTACCATTTTGGAGAAGAATGGTTATGAAGGCACGACCCCAAGAATGTCATAAAAGACCACTTCAACAAAGTAGGTCTCCCCTGGGAATACATGATAGATATTTGGGATGAAGAGGAAGTGCATTGAAATGCATGAACCTTTGATGAAATTATATTCCAGAGATGAGGTCAACCCATAGGGAGAATCATAGATGAGGAAAGAATGAGAGAAGAAGTATGAAAGAAGGAAGAAGAAGAAGCAGTAAGAATATCATCTCCCATTTTCGTTTATGTGCACTCATTATCAATAGAAGAAGAAGAAACACTAGTTGATCAGAAAAGGAGAGATAAAGAGAAGGTCTATAAGAAAAAGAATGATGCTATCAAGAAGAAGAGAAAGATCGAAGTAGAAAAGGATAAATCCAAAGATCAAGAACTTCCATAGCTAAAGCAAAAGAAAAACTCATTTCACAAAGAGTGTAACATCCCACTCTACTGAGCACACTTTTATTGACTTATTCTTTGAGGACACTTGCGTGCAAGTGAGCTAGTTATCGTACATTGTGATTTCATTTCAATTTTGGATTATACATGATGATGATGATGATGAATTATTGTTAATTTGATGTATATATATATATTGGAAGATGATGTTGATGAGTTGTCTTGAATTTGGAGGACACATGATAGGTTAAGTATGTTGATGGCATCGATGGAATCCCTTGGATTCCAAATTGAGTCAGGGAATGGATTGTATTTATTTGAGTATCTCATTTTGCACACATGTGATATATGATTGATTTCAATATGATATATTTATATAGATTATTGATATTGTTTTTGTCAATGGATGCAGGCTTGATGATCCCTACTAATCCAACTCACATAAGGAGTAAATGGGCTTCGCATAGAAACAAGATATTGAGGGAGAGGTGTGGTAGTGTCCTTGTCACATCCTACTAGCACTCCCATCATGTCCATAACTGTAGATTAATGGTTACATAGTTTAATTTGTCCATGATTTCATGAGTGAAGAATGAGATATTCACCCGTGAATATTTCTAAGGGGCATAGAATAAGGCAGAGTTCTTATTCCTTAGAATCCCTTAGTCTCTCACAAGGTCGATTGAATGGAGTTTTGACTCAAAAGGGTCAAACAAACATTCAAAACAAGTCAAATGCGAGTGGAACCCTTGGAGCACAGAGGTATGTCTTGAAGGAAACGTTGCATAATTAAACATGAGTCAATAAATCTAGGTGTCCTAGAAAACATTGAAATTATTAGACCTTGTTGGATTAAAATAATTATTTAAACAACAGATTATTAATTATAAAGCCTAAAAAATACGAATCCTAAGTGGAATACTAAGTCTAAGTCTAAATTTCAATAAAAGGACTAAATGAATTATGACTTGAGTTAAATATTTGAGATAAATCAAATTATAGGAAAAAGTAAGTAAATTCTAAAGATTTGATAAATTGCACAAGCTTGCATGAAATTAATAAAAAGGCATTTTTATTTAGAAATAAATAATAACTTTAGAGAATGGGTGCACATATAATATAATATTGAGTCAATCTATCCCTAGTCTAACTAGAAGAAGAATCATAATCCAACTCTAACTGAGATTTAGTTAGGAGACACTCCTTAAATGAGAATTTGGGGAACAAAGGGAAAACTAAGAGCGAAAATAGGAACACATTGGGGAATGTGAGAGAATTTTTATTTTAAATAAAATAAAATTTGGTAATTACTTGTGAAACTTGGGGAGAGTATGATAAGTGTATGGGTGAATAATCGTAATTAATTTAAATTAAAAATGTAAAAATTATGCATGAGGATAGGTGTCGATGAGGAAAATTTCTATAAAAAATGATGTAGAAGGAAAGAGGGATCAGACCTTTTGAGCACTATTATGTCACCGAATTTTGATTGGAATTTGTTTTACTTGTGAGAGTTTGGAATCTAGGATTTTGAAAAGAGTGGAAGCTCTCCCTTTAGAGGCATGTTTGAAAGCTATTGTATTCTGGTTTTGTGTTTGGCCCCTTTGCGGATTGGGGTGCTAAGGAGAAAAAATGGTACCCGTAGCATTGGTTGGGAGGTACTAGTGAATTCTATTTGATTAGAAAGAGAAAGTAAGGAAGGAGCACAATTGGTTGAAGGACATCTTCAACTTCCATCTTCATCAGTTTCAGTATTTTCTTTTCGAAATTTTATTGTAGTAAATGTAAATTGTAAATTAGAATCTGTAAACTGACGCAAAACTATTTGTAATTATGGATTTAAATGGGTATGTTTGTTGTAGAGTTTTTATGTAATCTAGAAAGAATATTTTAATATCCGCTATAGTAGCACTATGCAATTTTGTAATATACAGTTTGGGTGTTTTTTCTATAGCTTTGGTATACCATGGAATTTAAGGTTTATATTATCACTGCCACATTAAACAAAAACCCATAATTTTGATTTATTTGTTCATTGTCAACTATTGTAATTAATGAATTTAGAATTTGTTTGGTTGTTGAAAATAGAATTAAATAATAGTGTCCCTGTTAAGTTATTGGAAATTCTAGAAATCAGAACTTAGTTGGTTACTAAATGATCTAATTTAAAATACAAATTTATTACGTTATCTGTCCCTCAAAACATTCATGTGAAAATGTGAATTTGAATCGGTATGGTTGCAAAATGTAAATGCATTTTCAGATTTTGAAATTCATATGGCCTTTTTGTATTCAGTATTTGAATTTGAATATCGATGGGTCTAGTTTTATCATTACCAAATTGGTAAATTTTAATATATGTATGTCCATTGTAATATCTATTAAATTATGAATTTGACCTACTTGTAGTCGTGTAAAATATTTGTAATTTGAACTTGAAGACGTCTTGATTTTCATACCAATTTTCATTACTGAGAACTTAAAACTTATCTCTTTTCTTCTCAAAAATTAACTGTAGGAATTAGCCCCTTTTACCTTGACAATTTTCATGTGATCAGGGGTTGGAACCATTCGCTTGCCAAAAAGTGTTATTTGAAGCTTCGAGACTTTGGCGCTCTGATGGTTTCTTCAATTCCAACACTCTAACTTACCAGAGTGTTACTGGTCAAATTTGATCAAAGAGAGGTTGAATGAAATGTGTAGGTTCTACCGTGTCCATCCACTTTCCTTCATCAATTATTATCCTTTTAATCGAACGTATTGTGGGGATTCTCCTCACACAAGAATCGATGGTAGAAATCTACTCTGAAACATTGGGCTTCAGAGTTTCTTCACACCCAACAGCCTTGAACTATTTCACCCGTATCGTCAAACTATCGAAGGGCTCAATGATCTAATGACTCACAATATCTCTTGATCAATGGTTGACGTCCACTCTAGACTTTGAGACTCTGGGAGTCCCTTAAATTTTAATATCTATGACTCAATTTCGTCGAAGTGCTGAAGTACCAAACTTATAAAGGATGAAGGCTCAGAGTTTTAACGATCCTTGTTCAATCTATAGATCCATAGTTGTCCTTTACTACGAAACTCTGGACTTCAGGGTTCCTTGTTCCTTTTCACCACCAAACTCTTGAACCTCAAAATTCTGAATTGACAAATGGAGAAGATCAATGATCCACATTCTCCCGTCAATGAACCGTCAAGATTTACTCCAGAAATATAGGATTGGAGGATTCTTTCTCATAATCACTACATAACTCCCGAATATCCAAACGTAAAATTTTCAAAGGTCGGAGATCTATGGACACGTGTACCCAAAATGGATGGTTAGGATTTAGTTCAGACTTCGAAGCTTCACGGTTTCTTAGACTTAGAAATTTACGATTCAAACTTATTGAATCATCGAACCCCTTGAGGATCCAACCACTCACATTTTCCCATCGATCTACGATGTAGAATCACTGCACAACTTTGGGATTTGGGGCTCACTTAATAAAAATAACTCTAATTTGCCAAAGTGACAATGTCTGAAGTACTCAAGGTTTAACGAGTCAACTCCTCCTATCTGATCTAACATTTGTGGGGATTTCAACTCCTCACAAACCGATATCGTCCACCAGTTATTAAAAAAGGAATTTTTTCACTCCTTGTGTCCCGTCTTGAATCATGCAGATGTTTTTTCCCTTGAATTTGTCACTTATTGTAGTAAACTCTAGCACTCAGTTGTTCTTCCCTCCTAAGCTCTGGACTTTAAAAGGTGTCCTACGCACTTTTGTGCCTACTCTGTGTAGTTATACACTGTCTCTCCTGGGATTTTGTACTTCAGAAGATCAATGTAGTAACCTGGTTTAAATTAACATTATATTTTTAACTAATTACTTAATTTCTAATTTCTATGAGCTCTACAAGAAGTAAACTTTTCATAATTTACAATTTATCTCAATGCATACGTTGTATTCGGCAGTAAGTAATAATCTAAGTAAACCATTCATGAATTTGAATTACATACCTCACTCTGATGCTATCCGCGCAGCCGCTTGCTCCCTTTGCTTGAACCTTCTCCTTAGGACACCCCAAAACCAACCACCCTACCGACTAGTATGCCTAGCCCTAGGACATCAATGGACGTCCTAGCCCTCCGAGCCCAAAACCTCCTCAGCCCCCCCCGGTGCACTGTAAATCCCACTGTAACTAACTCTGTCCCAATACTCCCCCGTTCTCCCCTCTCGTAGAATGCATGAATAAAAATCCCCCTCATAATCCTTCTCCACCTCCCTTATTCCTCCTTCACCGCCCCGCACATTTACTCCCACCTAACTCTTTATTACCCTTATCCCTTATTAATTGCCTTATCCCTTATTTAAATGTTTCCCTTTTACGTATTGGTAACGTTATCCCCCTATGGGATACGTAACCCCATTTAACATTATATTTTATTTTTAACCATTAATTTAATACTTAATCAATTAATGACTCACTTAATAATTAATCATTCATTAACCCTCATGTACACTATTTAATAATATCCAATTAAAATATTATTTTATGATATAAATACAATTTAGATAATCTTTGGGATTATTATTAAATTAACCATCTTAATAATTAAGGGTCATTACAATCAAGGCCCCGCACACCTTGAGTGGGCTCTGTGGACACCTTGCACTAATTCTCCTAAACTTGGACCTTCAAAATTTCGTCTATGCACTCCTTGTGTTGACACTGTGCACACTTTACACTGTGACTCCCAAAAGAGAAACCTAGGAACTTGAAATAGAATTTCAAACTCTTTATCTGAAACAAATAGCACCAAGACGCAATTTTACATCATCATATTATATTTTAGTTTAGAAAGATCAAATCAAGCACACAATATTCTCTCAGGATTGAGAGATTTTCTCTTCTCTTACTATTCAAGTAAACTTGAGTAAAGTATAAAATGTCATTATTAATAGATTTCCTACTTTAAGGGTTTTTGGTTGTTACTGTTTAAGATTATGTCTTGATATTATTTAATTTCTTCCTATTCTTTTAGATAGTAAGATAATGAATTATTGCAATAGCATACAATTTCATTATGTAAGTGGTGACTAGGTTACCATATTTTCTATGTTCCTTGAAGAAATTGTAGCTAAGAATGTTGGTAATTCTAGTTGAACTTTGGAATAGATTGAAGTTATGGGAATTAGATACTTCCTTGTTCCTCAGAACAATAACGAGTCTTGAGACCTTAAATGGTACGAATCAATCGGATGTATCGTGGACTTGAGCATTGATTATGTGTCTTGTACATCCTAACCTTATAGGTAGGTTGGATGGGTAGATATCCTGGATTTCTTGGTATTATGATTTATGTTGTTAGTAACATTGATGTTGGACAATGAAACTTGTAGTTTGGGATGTAATGAGAATTGAATTTGTAATATTGAGGTATGTTAATGTCGAGTAACATTTATTCTTGATGTTTTAAAAATAAAAATAAAAAACTTTACCACTATAATACCCACTTAATTTTATGTCATAACATAGGGGTTGTTATATATGGTATAAGAGCCATTCCAACCCTGCGACATTGGACCATTACTCCTTCCACTATGTTAACTAAACGATTAAAATTATATCCTAATTAAATTTGAAATTGTACATGCAGGTAACTATGGTTAGAGGACGCAGGGTAGGTAGATGACGTGCTATTGGAGGAAGAGGTGTCACACATATAATAGTACCCATGCCAGAGGAGTGTAACCCATAGGGAGAGGAACTGACCGCTAAGAAGGAGAACTTTGTTGTGGGAGATGTGGTAGGTATGATTAGATCCTTTCATACGATGTTAGAGGTGTTGATCAACCTCCTGGATAGATATGAGGGAAGAGTATTTATTCCCAATGAGGGTTCACAATGCACCCCAACTGATATTAGTAGTATACACTGAGAACTTGAGAAGGTGAAATTTCCATAGTTTTGCGGTGACCCAGACAAATTAGTCACCGAGGCATGGTTGGAGAACATGGATATGTTCTTCACACTTCGTGATTACACCTCCAACGTGGAAGACACTCCTACCTCAATTAAAAATGGTCATCAAAGACATGTCATGGGAGTTTTTCGAGGAATAGATCCAGGAGAGGTACTTTTTAGAGGAATTAATTTACCGCCAAATTAATGAATTCAATTACTTATGACAGGGAGGTCATACATTGCCAGAGTATGAGGTTAGATTCATGGAGCTACTTAGGTATGCTCCACATCTGAACACAGAGAAGTTAAAGGTCAACAATTTTGGGTTTGTTCGTAACTTCAAAATTCGTGCTAAGGTGAGAATATTAATTCATCAAACATTTCATGATGAATTTCATAAGGCCCTCATAGCTAAGGAAGAGTTCAATGATGGGGGTCAAGGCAAGAGTCCTTCTAGACCGACTAGACATACGACATCAGGAGCACAACAACATCACACACTGACCAGATAGACTTTAGGGCATCAACATACGCCCAAAGGACCTAGGTTCTCGAAAAAATGAAGGAATCCTTATAGAGGACCATAAAAACAACAACATATTCATTCGTAGCAACATCATTTTAGGCATGTTTAACAGAACAAACCAAGATCACAACTACTATAAAAAAAAAATCTACTTCAAGGACCATGAGCACTAGACCAAAGAATGGATGTTGGACATGTCGAGATCCACATTACTAATGATATTGTGTGATTGAGAAGGCTAGGGAGGCAATATCATTAGGATCCACTACAGTTGGAGATTTTGGCAAGGCCCATGAGATAAATGTAGCGGTGAAAAACCATCAGGCTAAGCACTAGTCCACTATAATCGAGACGTTAGGTACAATATTCGACCAAACCTTTAGCATTTTGATAGATCCAGGTGCTACAAAGAGATTTATCTCTAGTGCAATGCTAAAGAGAATTAAGGTAAATTCAGTCAACCAGGATGAGTTCATATATATAGAAATGGCATTGGGTTCCAAACAGAAGGTTGGAGGAAAGGTTACAGACTATAGCATTAACTTTGGATATTTTTTAACAAAGGTCAACCTATATGCTACGATCTTAGGATCTTATGACATAGTGATTGGTATGGATTGCATATAATTGCATGGTGCGATACTTAAATGTAAAATTAAATGGTTATGTTTGATAGATTATTTGGGGCAGAGTTGAGTGATTGTAGGAAGAAACCAATGAGTGTCCTTGAGGTTTATTTCTTCCCTACAACTACAAAAGAGTATGCATACAGGATGCAAGCTTTATGTAGTCTAACTGGTAAATGAAAAGGGAAATGTGGAAGGATTAGAAAACCTTATTGTAGTGCAAGAGTTTGCAGACATGTTTTCATAAGAGTTGTCAGGTTTAACGCTTGAAAGAGAGTTGGATTTTACAATAGACTTGAAACCTAGAACTGGACCTATTGCAAGAAATCCCTATCAGATGTTGACACCTAAATTGAAGGAGCGGAAAATGCAATCAAAGGAATTGTTGAATTTGGGACTTATACATACAAGTGTGTCTCCTTGGGGTGCACCAATTATTTTCGGGAGAAATAAGGGTAGATCATGGATACTTTGTATTGACTATCTCCAATTGAACAAAGAAATCATCAAGTACCAATACTTGTGGCCAAGAATAGATGATTTGTTTAATCAGATGAAAGGAGCGATGATGTTTTCAAAGATTGACTTCATATTAAGGTATCTCCAATTACAGATTAAAGAAGAAGATATCCATAAGACCGCATTTAAGAATAGATTCAAACACTATGATTTTATAGTTTTATCATTCATATTGAAAAACACCCTTGGGGTATTCATGAATTTGATGAATGCGGTGTTCCACGAATACTTGAATAAGTTTTTTCAAGTATTTATTGATCACATATTGATTTATTATTGGATGAAAGAATAGTATGATGAACATTTAAGATTAGTCCTACAATGTCTATGAAAAAAAATTTGTACGGGAAACTATCGAAATGTTCTTTTTACCAATCGAATATTCATTACTTGAGGCATATCATATATGGTGAAGGTATCATTTTGGATCTAGCGAAGGTAGAGGCTATTATGTAATGAACTGCACTGATAAATGTACAAGAAGTACACATTTTTATGGGTTTAGTAGGATATTACCAACAATTCGTCGATGATTTTTTGAAGATAGAAAATACGATCATAGAATTGTAGAAGAAGAACAAGAAGTTCGTATGGATTGATAAATGTGCAGAAGCATTTCAAAATCTCATATATTTTTTGACGACAATGTCGATACTAAATGTCTTCTACATGGAAAATGAATTATTGATATGCATGCATGCATCCATGGAAGGTTTAGGTGGATTTTTGATGTAATATAGTCGAGTGATCGCTTATATTTCGAGGAAATTGAGAAAGCATGAGGAGAACTATGCAACACATGACATGAAGTTATTAGAATTTTTTTTTTCCCTGACAATTTGGAGACATTATATGATTGGACAAAAAATTCGAACTAAAGACAGATCATTGTGGTTTGCATCATATTTTCACACACAATGACTTGAACGCGCAACAAAAGCATTGGTCAAAATTACTTAGTGAATATGAATTTGAGATTACTTATAATAAGGGGAAAATCAACCAAGTGGCATATGCTTTGAGTTAGAGACCACTCATATTCTTGGTAATACCGCTTAAGATGAATCTTCGAGAAAACATTCTAAATTTATAGATATATGATGATTGGTAAAAGGATGTTGAGAATAATATTGGAAGATATACCATGATGGTATCTATGTACAAAGGTTATTCATTAGACAATGATGGATTGTTGAGATTTAACGGAAGAATTTATGTACCTCTTGACGATGAATTAAGATGTTTGATCTTAAGTGAAGCTCATCAAGCAGTACACATGTCTCATCTGGGAGTCACAAAGATGAAGGAAAGCCTTAAGACTTTATTCTTCTCGAAGGGAATGAAAGAAGACATAGTTAGTTATGTGGCTAGATGTCTAGAATGTTAGAAAGTGAAGGCTAAACATAGACATATAACAGGATTACTACAACCACACTCTATTCTTGAATCGAAATGGGAGGTCATTTTGTTGGACTTTATCGCTGGATTTATGATAACGACAAGGAGGAATGATTCAATTTTCATTGTAGTTGACACTCCGATGAAAAGTGCACACTTTATTCTAGTACATACGATGTATCAAGCACCATACATAGCAATAGTTTTTTTCAGCAAGATTGTGAGGTTACATGGAGTACCAATAAGGATCATATTTGATTGAGGATTGGTGTTTACATGACAATTTTGGACCAGTTTCCAAGAGGATTTGGAAACAAAACTAAACTTTAGCACAAAATATCACCAAGAGACAGACGGGAAAATAGAAAGAACGAACCGAATTTTAGAGTATATGTTGCATATGTATATAATGGACCATCAAAAACATTGGGAATAATTCCTTCGACTAGTAGAGTTCTCATACAACAACAAATATCAGAGTACGATTAAGATGGAACTATTTGATTTTATTTACAAGCAACCATGTCAGATGTCATTAAGTTGGGATCGAATGGAAAGCAGGGCCCTTATAGGACCAAAAGTAATTCAAGAAATGGAATAATAGATACAATCGAAAAGAAAAAGGATTAAAGAAGCGCAATATTGGAAGAAGAGTTATATTGATGCGCATTGCATTGACCATGGTTGTGAAGTTGGCAACAGAGTCTTCTTGCAAGTAAAACCGTGCAATATTTCGATCAAGTTTGGAAAGGGTGATCAAATCTATCCTAGGTTTATGGGACCTTTCAAAGTTGTGGAAAATAAAGGACCCATGTCTTATCGACTAGCCTTGCCTGGTTGTTTGAGGCATATGCACGATGTATTTCATGTATTTGTTTTGAGACATTATATTTGTGATCCTTCACAGGTTATTGAAATAATTTCTTTGTAGCTGTTGGATGAGGGTTCTCTCATGGTAGATCCAATCCAAATTATGGACCATCACATTTGACAACTATGACGTCGAATAGTCGATCAGGTCAAGTTCCAGTAGGAGAATTATAGTCCACACTCGGTTAGTTGGGAGGATGTATATGAGATGCATCAACAATTTCCTTAATTTTTTGATATATTAGAGATATAAAGGTATGTTAGAAACATTTCCTTAATTTATTTTATATAATGTAAAAATTTCGGGATGAAGTTTAAAAAAAAAGGGGGTTTATGTAACATCCCTCTCTACTAAGGAAACTTTTATTGACTTATTCTTTGAAAACACTTGCATGCAAGTGATCCACTTATGGTACATTGTGATTTCGTTTCGATTTTGGATTATACATGATGATGCTAATGATGTATTGTAACTTATTATTAATCCAATGCATATGTATATTGGAAGATGTTATTGACGAGTCGTCCTAAGTGTGTAGGACACATTACAGGTTAAGGATGTTGATGGCATCAATGGAATCCCTTGGGCTCCAAATTGAGTCAGGGAGTGGATTGCATTTATTTGAGTATTTCATTTTATGCACATGTGATGTATGATTGATTTCAATATGATTTATGTATATTGATTATTGGCATTTTTTTTGTGAGTGGATGCAGGCTTGACGATGCTTGCTAATCCAACTCACATAAGAAGTAAAGGAGCTTTTCACATAAACCAGATATTGAGGGAGAGGTGTGGAAGTGTCCCTTTCACAGCCTACTGGCACTCACACCATGGCCAAAATTGTAGGTTAATGATTACCTAGTTTGATTAGTCCACGATGTTGTAAGGGAAGACTGAGACAATCACTCACAAATATTTCTAAGGGGCACACAATAAGGTGAAGTCCTTATTGCTTAGAAACCCTTAGTTTCTCACAAGGTCGAGTGAATCAATTTTTGTCTCCAAAAGGTCATGAAAACTTCCAAAACAAGACTAAGGTGAGTGGAACCCTTGGAGCATGAAGGTGCATCTTGAAGGGCACATCGTGTAATTAAAATCGAGTCAATAAATCTAGGTGGCCTAGAAAACATTGAAATGATTAGACCTTGTTGTCCAATTAAACTAATTAATTAAACAATAGACTATTAATTATAAAGCCTAAAAAAAGTCTAAACGTAAGTCTAAGACTAAGTCTAAGTATAAATTTAAATAAAAGGAATAAATGAATTATGACTTGAGTTGAATATTTGAGATAAATCAAATTCTAGGAAAAAGTAAGTAAAATCTAAAGATTTGATAAATTGCACAGGTGTGCATGAAATTAATAAAAAGGGATTTTTATTTAGAAAATAAATAATAACTTGAGAGAATGTGTGTACATAGAATAGAATATTGAGTCAATCTATTCCTAGTCTAACTACAAGAAGACTCCTAATCCTACTCTAACTAAGATCTAGTTAGGAGACACTCGTTAAATGAGAATTTGAGGAACAAAGGGACAACTAAGAGAGAAAATAGGAACACATTAGGGAGTGTGAGGGAATTTGAATTTTAAATAAAATAAAATATGGTAATTACTTGTGAAACTTGGGGAGAGTATGACAAGTATGTGGGTGAATAATCATAATTAATTAAAATTAAAAATGTAAATATTGTGCATCAGGATAGGTGTCGATGAGGAAAATTTGTATAAAAGAAATGATGTATAAGGAAAAGAGGATCAAAACTTTTGAGCATTGTTATCCTATTGAATTTTTATTCAACTGTGCTTTACTTGTGAGAGTTGGGACTCCAAGCTTGTGAAAAGAGTGGAATCTCTTCCTTGCTTGGAAAGTTTGGAATCTATTGTATAATGGTCTTTTTGCTTGGCCCGTTTGTGGCTCGGGGGGCTAAGAGGGAATAATATTACCCCTAGGATTGGATGGGAGGTACCCATGAAGTCTCTATGATTAGCGATCAAAATTAAGAAAGGAGAAAAAATGATTTAAGGAAATCTTCAACTTCCATCTTTATCGGTTTCGATATTTTATTTTGGAAATTTTATTGTAGTAAATGTAAATTCTAAATTAGAATTTGTAAACTGATGCAGAACTATTTGTAATTGTGGATTTAAATGGGTATGTTTGTTGTAGATTTTTTATGTAATCTAGAAAGAAAAAATGTATAGTCGCTAATATAGCACTACAAATTTTTTGAATATAGAGTTTGGGTGTTTGTTGTAGAGATTTGGTGTACCCTAGAATTTAAGGTTTATATTATCACTGCCACATTAAATGAAAACCCATAATTTTGATTTATTTGTTCAATATCAACTATTGTAATTCAATAATTTACAATTTGTTTGGTTTTTGGAAATAGGTAGGATCTTCTAAAAATTAAATAATATTGTCACTGTGAAGTTATTGGAAATTCTAGAAATTAGAGCTTGGTTGGTTACTATATGATATAATTTAAAATCCAAATTTATTACATTATCTGTCCCTCAAAACATTTGTGTGCAAATCCAAATTTGAATCGGTATGGTTGCAAAACTTAAACACATTTCCATATTTAGAAATTCATATGGCCTTTCTGTATTTAGTATTTGAAATTTGAATATTGGTGGGTTTGGTTTTATCATAACCAAATTGGGAAGTTTTAATATATGTATGTACACTACAAAATCTATTAAATTCTGAATTTGACCTACTTTTAGTCACTTTAAAGCTTTGGAGTTTGAACTTGAAGATGTCTTGATTTATGTGCCAATTTTTATTACTGGGCACTTAAAACTTCTCATGTTTATTCTTGGGATTTAACTGCATGATTTATCCCCTTTTACCTTGAAAGTTTTCATGTGACCACGGGCTGGAACCATTCATTTTCCAAAAATATCTATTCGAAGCTCTGGGACTACAATGCTATAAAGGTTTCTTCAACTCCAACACTCTAACTATGACATCCCCAAAAAAATTAAATATTTTGAAATTTAAAATTGCTGGAAATTTATTCTGTTTTTAGTAAATTTAAATTTAGAATTTTTTTTCCATTTATGGCAATTCCGAATTTTGAATTGGATAATTGTAATTAATTATTATGACTGTTGGGCAGAGACCTTATTTGACCTAATTAACTATTTGACTATGACACTTGTATGAAATTTTTTTATTTTATATTGATTGCAGGAGGACAAATGGAACAACCATGTTAAATTTAGTTGACCATGACTCCATGAGTGGGGAACATGTTGGAACTACCTCTGGGATGACTATTACAAGTGGAAAATCAGTGATTTTGCCATTGGTAGCCCCTGAAAATCATGGATTTAGAAAGCTGCGAAAATTCCCAACAGAAGGAAAAGACCTAGACCAATTGATAAATAACATATGTGAGGAGGCAGGATGTTGCCAAGTATGATGGGAAAATAGACTATTGATTTTCTTTCCTTGCTGTTATGAACACTACTGAGTAAGTGTGAGGCAAGAGCAATCAGCTGAAGTTGAAGGACATTATGGAGGAGGATTTTTCCAAGTTCTCCCTCATGGATTCATGGTTAGGCTAGGGGGTGAATTGGGCAAGTAATTTTGGCTTCCCTATTCTATGGTTGGGAGGAATGTGGTTGTTCTCTTTGTCTTCCCATGGATTGGATTCAGATATGTTGATCTGCACCTCTCTGTTTTTCTTAAAATGGCTATGTATGATTGATGTAATGTATCTGTTGGTTGATTATATCTAATTGCAGTAATGTAAACTATTTGAATGATCATATATGTTCATTGTGAAGAATATATGTGAAGAAAATATGTATATATATATATTTATAATATGTCTGTTGGAATGTTCACACTTGACTGCTGAAATATATATTTGTTGCAGAAGATAAAATACTTTGATGGATATAATCTGTCTGTTGTCAAAAAGTTTGAAATCAACATCCCAACTCTAGAATTTTCCCTCCTGTAAGTAAAATGCTAGACAGAAGCACCTATAATTATATTTATATAAGTAAATAAGAAAAGGGGGAGATTAATGTCAATGGGGAAAATCCTTTCTATAGTCCAAATCCCAGGAAACAAAACATAGATCCCACGGAACATCGGTATATAATTACCAAACTCTTATGGAAGTGAAATTTATATTTATGATGCACATATCTAGTATTTTTGGTGTCTAATACATTGATTAAAAGAGATTGTAAGTTAATATAATAGAAATTACTTTATACAGAAAAATGTTGTCCTATTGTACCCTTTTATAGATTATTTTCATATAAACTCATAAGTTTAGGTTTTTTGAATTCTATTAGGTAAACGGATATTGAATCCTTCTAAACCTACTATCTCATAGAACAAAAATAAGAACACGACTAAAAGACAAAAATCATAGAATTATGAAAATAATGTGAAATTCACAGCAGCAGTAGAGTATCCTTTTTCTTTGCGTTTGACATAACTATTACCTTAGATTTCAGCATAAAGATATTGCATCTTCAGAGAATGAATTTTTCATATAAATTTCTTTTATAAACATATTTTAAACTCAGACATTAAAGACATAATTCACCAAATTTTTAAACGAAACCGCTTTGTCTAATTTCCTAAGACCTCAACTAGTCAGCATCTTCATGACAGGAAATAATATAGCTTTCAAACATTCCACATACACAAAATACGATAGGGAAAAACAAAACTTGGATTCATCTCGGATTGAAATAGGTAGTCTGTCCATTTAATTGCAAGTTTAGTTTGAAATATTAAAAATGTAGGATAAATGAATTATACACCTAGCATGTACTACCTTGTCAAGAATACGAAGCTAAAGGTTGCAATAAAGCTACAGGAGTGAAACCTCCAACACTTGTATTTTGAGATGGTAAGAGATTGTAAATCATTTTTTTTTTATTATTTCCTCAATTGCCAAAATAGAATGTAATAAAAGATCTGATTGGGCCTTTCGGCTGAATCCCTAGTTTCCAAATCGACCCTCATTTGGGCCGTAATATTTAATAACAGAATTAACAAAACTCGAATAGCCATTAGTATATAGAGTAACCCCTTTAGGGTTGAGTTGCCTAAGTCCTGGAGGAAGGTATATCGAAACCCATTTACCTTTCATGTGGATGACAATGGTAGTCCGCCTCATAGTCGCTTGGCCAAAACCCTGCATAGATTTTAACACAGTCATTATAATCCGTTCATTTGGAAAGAAAAGTTTTTGATAAAATGTAATTTACAACTAAAGTAAATACTTAACTCCAGGTGGGGAAACCCGACCTCTTCCCTACTGTGGTTATCATGTATTCATCCAGACCAGAAGGGGAGGAGGTAGCTAGATCTATTTGATGGGTACCCTCGCAAAACAAAGGGCCCATCATCAATAACGAGAATCCAAGAACAATCAAGTGACAGTATAAAAGACATATTGAAGTATAGTGTATATACATATGATCCGTATAATAAACATACACATGAGTTAAATGAAAATATAAAAGGTACAAAACCTTTATCCCATCCAGTACATTAAAAAGAAATTTAAAAGATCCATAAAAAACAACACAACGACAAAACTCCAGTATACGCGACCTAGCACACCCCAGATTATAAATAAGTGGTCGCAAAGAAAATAGACTGAATATTCCTTTAGCCCCAATTACAACCTAAGTCTTACAAAAAAAAAATGGTTAACCTGACTACCATCCATTGGAGAGACTCACAGTCAATGAGACTCAACCTTAAGAACTCGTCAAAAAAAGAGAGAGATTGGGAACAACGATGAGGAGCGAAGAAAGACCCTGCCTGTGTATGCGAATAAGATAAATAAAAACGAAGAAAAACTAAGTTATCAAAGGAGAGAACAACATTGAGGGGGGAAGAAGGCGATAAGGGCCTACGGGCAAATTACCCCCCCTCGCGCTAAAAATGTGCGTAAGTAAAATTAAGAGAAACAGTCAAAATAAAACTGTAACAGAAAGGATGACCGTGAAAAATGTTTATTGAGTGAAATGAAAGTTAAGAATGTCACTTACCAATAGAGTTACAGTCGAAAAGTGATCCTTACCCAAACCTGCATGAAGGAAATAGATAGAAACATTACGGTAACACTGAACCCTCGACGAGCCAGCTTGAACAGTGTGTAATGAGTGATGGCTATTTCCCTAAACCCAAACCCTCACAAAGGAAATAGAAAGAAACATTACGGTGATACTGAACCCTCGGTGAGCCAGGTTGAACAGTGTAATGAGCAATGGCTATTACCCTAAACCCAAAAACTAGGCACATTGAATGTAGTGGATATGACAGAAAGTGCGCCAAGTGCTTTGAGTGAGTTGGCATGCTTGGATTGAAAAAGGGTACAAAGTGAACCTCATTCTTCACCCACCTTCTTTAATTGTCAGTCAGTGAAGTTTAATCCCAGCTATCAATGTCTCCAATCACATTTATGAGGGTTAGCTCAGGCCTATTTAGAACCTTATTCGTATTTATTAAACTCTATTTGATACTAAACTAGCTAAGCGTTGGGCATAGTCTAGATAAGTCTGGTAAAGTTCGTTTAAACTATCAGCTCAGGGCTCGTCTCCAGTCTAGTATGTTAATGGAATACATGGCGAAGGGATACCTTCAATCAAAATAAAAACAAAAAACTAATGTGGAAGTTATCAACCCCGTGACATCCTTTTAAGCAGCCCAAAAATGTTAAATTCAACATTAAAAACAACCAATTCAATGTTTACGCTATGGATTATAAAATTTATGTCAGGTTATTGAAGTTAGGTCTACATGAGAATGGAGTCATGGTTTAAGGGGGCTACAAACCTAAGCCCTAAGCCTATGTCCATTCCCCTACCATTACAACGTTTAAAAAACACTTAACCACCTACAAAGAACTAGCATGACTTAAGAAAGATTGAAGAGTGAACACCCGACTTTGGTTTTGTAGTTGTTTGGAAAGAAAATTGAAACATAAGAATATCAAGTACCCGAGAAGGATATATTTCCACTCATTATAATCTAACTCTTATAAGTTACAAATTATGGCCAATTAGAATCTTTTTTTTTTATGGAGATTTTGGGGTTTATTACATATGGTATCAGAGAAAGAGTTACAACACTGGGCCTGAGGAGGGCCACATTATTTGCTTAGTATATATTTTGATTTATGTAAAAACTAATAAATCTTATGGTTACAAACAGAAAGACTTTTCTATTTTTGTAAATTATGGCAGCTCAGGAGGGTGCAGAAATCAGGGTGGAAGGAAATCCGCAACAAGGACCTCCTGGAGATCCAAGATAGAACAGTGATGGAAGCTCACCCACGGAGGTGTTGGAAACAATGAGGAATCTTATTGTTGAACTGTAGGTTTTCAAGGCCGATAATGAAAAATTGAAGAAAGCACAACAGGAACAACAAGAAATAAATGAAAACTTGTTGCGTAGTATAGTAACCAAGGAAATTCCAAAAGATGATAACCATGACAAAGAGGTCAGCAAAAGGGCCTCCAAGAATTCTAGTCCGGAAACAGAGAAAGGAGACAGTTTGTCTGAAGGGACACTCAGCTGAAGACAAAACTATACCAGACAGAAAAAGAAAACAAGTAGACCACCTTGAAGGAGAGTTTAAAAAGATTAAAACAACTACCTTTGATGGAGAATCTAGGACAAGAGAAGAAGTTGAGGCATGGTTGTTGGGCATCAAAAAATACTTCCATATCTACAACTATTCCAACAACATGAAAGTTAGAATGGCCATCTACAATCTGAAAGGGAAGGCCAACATTTAGTGGCGGGGCCTGAAATTGGCCAAGGGCCTAAAGGAGAAACAGTTGGAATGGTCTGACTTTAAGAAGTATTTCAAGAAACAATACCTTTATGAACACTATTATGAAAGGAAGACGAAATAATTTTATGAGTTATGACTCGGACAGATGATGATGGAGGACCTTATAAATAAATTTATGGAACTACTAAGGTTCATACCATACATCCAAGAGGATAAGGTAAAAATCTAGTGATTCTTAAGCTATTTTCCACAGTCCTACAGGGACAGAATTGAGTTTGACAACCCCAAATCCTTGAGTGAAGTATTCAGGAAGGCATGAATGTGCTGTGACCATTATAAAAAATGGGTAGAGTTTCCAAAAGCCTGAAAGGATAAGAAACAAGATTGAATGAACCAGTGGGAGAAAGGATACCAGCCAACTCCTTATCGAAATACAACAAAAAGTTTTTCGAGCAATGATTTTTACTCCAATCATCCGAATACACAAAGATGCATTAAACCAGTAAACCTGGGAATGAAGAAGTTTTGGGACAACACCCGCTAGCCATTAAAGTGTTGGGAATGTGGAGAGAATCATCTAAGAAGGAACTGTACACTTTTAATTTCAGCAAACAGAATTGTTGTTCATAATTTGCAGGAAACCTCAACAACGGGAAATGTGGGCAGAAGCCTAAATCATGTAAATGTAGCCATAGACGACCGACAAGCTGACCACCAGTCCTCGGTGGTAGAAATCGAAGGTAATATCAATGACACTCGAATTTCTATTTTAATTGACCCTGGAGCTACGTTAATTTATATCACTCTTGATGTAGTAGAGTCGAATAAACTTAAGAAACTGAGGCACACAAAATCATGGCTAGTGCAACTAGAAACAGGAACAAAAAGGAAAGTAGTTGAATTTATTTATGATTTTCAGTTCAGCATAGATGGTCAAAATATAAGAACAAATCTAAACATCCTACCACTATGATCTTACGATATGATCATTGGGATGAATTGGTTGGAACAACACAAAGCAGTACTTGATTGTTATACAAAGATACTTAACTATAAAGACGATGTTGGCACCACTAGAACAAAAAAAGGTATACCAAAACCTATATCAGTCAGACAAGTTTCAACGATGAAACTCAAGAAATGTATGAGAAAAGGATGTCAAGTTTATTCCATCCAAGTAACGAATTTGTTAGAAAAGGAAGATAATCCAAAGTTAGAATAATTTGTTGTCCTACATAATTTTAGAGACATGTTTGTGGATGAGATACCAGAACTACCCCCTAGAAGGGAAATAGACTTCTCCATAGATCTACTACCTGGTTCATCCCCTATCTCAAAAGAACTGTACCGAATGAGTCTACCAAAATTGACAGAATTAAAATTATAGTTACAGGAATTGTTGGACAAAGAGTATATCAAACCAAGTGTCTCACCATGGGGGCCACTAGTCCTCTTTGTGAAAATGAAAGATGGTACTCTAAGACTATGTATCGATTATATACAACTGAACAAAATGACTATTAAGAACAAATACCCCTTACCAAGGATAAATGATCTGTTCGATCAAGTAGGAGGGGCCAAGATCTTTTTAAAATTGGATTTACGATATGGTTATGATCAAGTTAGGATAAAGGACGCGGACATAAACAAAACATCATTTCAAACAATACATGGACACTACGAATTTGTAGTCATACCTTTTGGACTCACTAACGCACCAACCACGTTTATGTGCCTAATGAACAGTATTTTCAGTCAATACTTAGAAAAGTTTGTGGTAGTATTTATCGATGATATTTTGGTCTATTCTGAGTGGAAGAACATGATGAACACTTAAGAATAGTTCTGCAAACATTGAGGAAACACAAGTTGTATGGAAAATTTGACAAGTGTGACTTTTATCAAAAGGAAATATAATATCTAGGACATGTAATTTCAGGAGAAGGCATTCTCGTAGACCCGGAGAAGATAAAAGCCATTAGGGATTGGTCGGTACCTAAGGATGTAGCAAATATCCATTCATTCATAGGAATCACTAGATATTACCTCAGATTAATAGAAGGGTTTTCCAAGATAGCCTACCCTATCACGTCATTAAAAAAGAAAGGGACCAATTTTAACTGGTCAGAGAATTGTCAAGGCAGTTTTAACAAGATGAAGGAATTATTGACAACTGCACCCATATTGAAGGTAGCAGATCCAGATCAAGACTTCACCATATGTGTCGATGCAAGAAAAGAAGGACTAGGCGGTGTCCTAACTTAGGAAGGACACATTATATGTTATGAGTCCCAGAAATTAAAGGAACATGAGAAAAATTATGTCACTCATGACTTGGAATTGGCAGCGGTAATACATGCCTTAAAATTGTGGCGACACTACATAATGGACAAAAATGTTTTACTATTGACAGATAATAGCAAGGTAAAATATCTGTTTAGCCAACCAGATCTTAATGCAAGACAAGGAATATGGCTAGCCTTTTTGAGAGAATTTGACTTCGAGGTCAGACATATCAAGGGTAAGGAAAATAAAGTAGCAGACAATTTAAGAAGAAGAGTCCATGGGTTATTTGAGATAAATATCAGCAGGACCGAAAGTGATTTGGAACAAAGAATAAGGACAACAGGTATTCATGATAGAAATTACACTAAGATAATGACAAAATTACAAAACAGTACCGCCAACTCTGACAAACCAGATCTAAGCATCGACAAGAAGGGACTATTACAATTTAAAAATAAACTTTACAAACCAGATTTAGCAGAAATCAAACTAACAGTCTTGGACAAAGTGCATAAGAAACTGTATTCTAGCCATCTAGGTTACTAGAAAACAATAACAACACTTAGAAAACTATTTTTTTGGCCTAGTATGAAGGGCGAAACAGAAAAATACTTGGTTAGGTGCCAATATTTTCGGTAAGTTAAGGTCAAACACCAGCATCCAACCGGCCTATTACAACCATTACCAGTGCCAGAATGGAAATGGGAGACCATATCGCTGGACTTTATAACAGGTTTGCCTAAAACTCAGAAACATAATGATTCTATCATGGCTGTAATCGATAAACTCAGTAAGCTTGCACACTTTATTCCTGTAAAGTCTACTTTAAAAGATATAAACATTTCTGAAATATTCATGAAAGAAATTTTTAGACTACATGGTATTCCTAAAATGGTGATTTCAGATAGAGACGTAAAATTCACATCCTCTTTTTGGAGGGAATTGTTTGTCGGGATAAATACTAATTTGAATTTCAGTACGAGTTATCATCCACAAATGGATGGACAGACTGAAAGGAAAAAACAAATCGTAGAGGATATGCTCTGCATGTACGTAAGAACAAAACCAAACAAGTGGGACGACTATCTGCACTTGGTAGAATTTATATATAACAATGGGTACCAAACTTCGACTAAGTTGAGCCCTTTCGAAAAAATGTATGACAGAAAGTGTACGACTCCAATTAGCTGGGATAACTCGGCTGACAGACTCATGGTTGGACCAGAGATGCTCCAAGAAATGGAGAACATGGTAAGAAAGGTACAACAAAACTTGAAAGAAGCACAGGATAGACATAAGAGTTACGGAGATTAGAAAAGAAGACACTTGGAATTTCAAGTGGGAGACGATGTTTATTTAAAGGTCAAAGCACATAAAATATCATTGAAGTTAGGGAATTGTTCCAAGATGGCACCCAGGTTTTGTGGACCCTTCGAGATACTTGCTCGAATTGGACCCGTAGCATATCAACTTGCACTTCCAGCTAATCTAAGAATTCATAATGTATTTCATGTTTCTTTGTTGAAAAGGTATATTCATGACCCTACTCATATGATTGATTGGAACTTGGTGCAGGTGGAACCCGAAGGCGAGTTCTAGGTGGAACCCCTGCGCATTCTGGACCGGAGAGAAATAGCACCTCGAAACAGATCCGTTGCTCAGGTAAAGGTGCAATGGAAGCACATTAGTCCTAAGGAGGCCACTTCAGAATTGGAGGGAGAATTGAAAAATTCTCATCCAATCCTATTCCAAGAGAGGGAAGAACACTCAACATAGTGTTTTACTGTAGGGGGAAAGGATGTGACATCCCCAAAACAATAAAATATTTTGAAATTTAAAATTGCTGGAAATTTATTCCGTTTTTAGTAAATTCGAATTTGGAAAAACTTTTCCATTTATGGCAATTCCAAATTTCGAATTGGATAATTGTAATTAATTATTGTGACTGTTGGGCAGAGACCTTATTTGACCCAATTAACTATTTGACCATGACACTTGTATGGAAACATAATATTTTATATTGATTGCAGGAGAACAAATGGAACAACCATGTTAAATTTAGCTAACCATGACTCCATCAGTAGGAAACATGTTGGAACTACCTCTGGGATGATTATTACAAGTGGAAAATTAGTGATTTGGCCATTGGAAGACCCTGAAAATTAGGTATTTAGAAAGCTGCAAAAATTCCCAAGGGAGGGAAAAGAACTAGGCAAATTGATAAATAACATATGTGAGGAGGTGCGATGCTGCCAGGTATGCGAGGAAAAGAGACTATTGATTCTTTTTCCTTGCTGTTATGAACACGATTGAGTATGTGTGAGGCAAGAGGAATTGAGTTAAGTTGAAGGACATTATGAAGGAGGAGTTTTCCAAGTTTTCTCTCATGGATTCATGGTCAGGCTAGGGGGTGAATCGGGCAAGTGATTTTGGCTTCCCTATTCTATGGTTGGGAGGAATGTGTTTGTTCCCTTTGTCTTCCCATGGATTGGATTCAGATATGTTGATCTACACCTCTCTATTTTTTTTTAATGGCTATGTCTAATTGATGTAATGTATCTATTGGGTGATTATATCTAATTGCAGTAATGTAAAATATTTGAATGATCATATATGTTCGTTGTGAGGAATATATGTGAAGGAAATCTGTATATATATATATTTATAATACGTCTGTTGGAATGTTCACATCCAACTGCTGAAATATATATTTGTTGCGGAAGATAAAATACTTTCGTGGATATAATCTGTCTATTGTCGCGAAGTTCGAAATAGACATCCCAACTCTACGATTGTCCCTCCTGTAAGTGAAATTCTAGACGGAAGCACCTATAATTATATTTATATAAGTAAATAAGAAAAGGGGGAGATTAACATCAATTAGGAAAATTATTTCTATAGTCAAAATCCCAGGAAACCAAACATAGATCCCACAGAACATCGGTATATAATTACCAAACTCTTATGGAAGTGAAATTTATATTTATGATGCACAGATCTAGTACTGTTGGTGTCTAATACATTGATTAAAAGAGAATCTAAGTGAATATAATAAAAATTACTTTATATAAAAAATTGTTGTCCTATTGTACCCTTTTATATATTATTTGTGTATAAACTCATAAGTTTAGATTTTCAGAATTCTGTTAGGAAAATGGATATTGAATCCTTCTACACCTATTGTCTCACAGAACGAAATTAAGAACACCAGTAAAAGACAAAAATCATAGAATTATGAAAATAATGTGAAATTCACAGCAGTATCCTTTTTCTTTGCATTTGACATAATTATTACCTTAGATTTCAGCAGAAAGATATTGCATCTTCAGAAAATGAATTTTTTATATGAATTTCTTTTATAAACAAATTTTAAACTCAGACATAAAAGACATAATTCACCAGATTTTTAAAGGAAACTGCTCTGTCTAATTTCCTAAGACCTGGACTAGTCAACATCTTCATGATAGGAAATAATATATCTTTCAAACATTCCACATACACATAATAGGATAGGGGGGAAAAAAACTTGGATTCATCTCGGATTGAAATAGGCAGTCTATCCATTTAATTGCAAGTTCAGTTTGAAATATGACAAATGTAGGATAAACGAATTATACACCTAGGATGTACTACCTTGTCAAGAATACGAAGCTAACGGTTGCAATAAAGCTACAGGATTGAAACCTCCAACATTTGTATTTCTAGATGGTAAGAGATTGTAAATCATTTTTTTTTTATTATTTCCTCAATTGCCAAAATAGAATGTAATAAAAGATCTGATTGCGCCCTTCGGCTGTATTCTTAGTTTCCAAATGGACCCTCGTTTGGGCCGTAATATCTAATAACATAATTAACATAACTCGAATAACCGCTAGTATATAGAGTGACCCCTTTGCGATTGAGTTGCCTAAGTCTTGGAGGAAGGTATATTAGAACCCATTTACCTTTTGTGTGGATGACAGTGGTAGTCTGCCTCATAGCTGCTTAGCTGCAACCCTACACACATTTTAAAATAGTCATTATAATACGTTCATTTGGAAAGAAAAGTTTTTGATAAAATATAATTTACAACTGAAGTAAATACTTAACTTCGGGTGGGGAAACCCAACCTCTTCCTTACTGTTGTTATTGCGTATTCATCCAGACCAGAAGGGGAGGAGGTAGTTGGATCTATCTGATGGGTACCTTCGCAAAACAAAGGGCCCATCATCAATAACGAGAATCCGAGAACAATCAAGTGATAGTATAAAAGACATATTGAAGTATAGTGTATATACATACGATCCGTATAATAAACATACACCTGAGTTAAATCAAAATGGAGAAGGTACAAAACCTTTATCACATCTAGTGCATTACAAAGAAATTTAAAAGATTCATAGAAAAACAACACAATGCCAAAACTCCAGTATACAATGTCAGGTTATTGAAGTGTGCGAATGGAGTCATGGTTTAAGGGGGCTAGAAACCTAATCCATAAGCCTATGTCCATTACCCTACCATTAAAATGTTTAGAAAACACTTAACCACCTACAAAGAACTAGCATGACTTAAGAAAGATTGAAGAGTGAAAACTCGACTTTGGTTCTATAGTTGTTGGGAAAGAAAACTGAAACATAAGAATCTCAAGTACTCAGGAAGGATATATTTCCCCTCATTATAAATCTAACTCTTATAAGTTGCAAATTATGGCCCCTTAGAATTTTTTTTTTATGGAGATTTTGGGGTTTATTACATATGGTATCAGAGAAAAAGTTACAACACTGGGCTTGAACAGGGCCACATTAGTTGCTTAATATATATTCTGATTTATGTAAAAACTAATAAATCTTATGGTTACAAATAGAAAGCCTTTTCTGTTTTTGTAAATTATGGCAACTCAGGAGGGTGCATAAATCAGGATGGAAGGAAATCCACAACAAGGACCTCCTTGAGATCCAAGATAGAAAAGTGATGGAAGCTCACCCATGAAGGTGTTGGAAACAATGAGGAATCTTATTACTGAACTGCAGGTTTTCAAGGCCGACAATCAAAAATTGAAGAAAGAACAACAGGAACAACAAGAAATAAATGAAAACTTGCCGTGTAGTATAGTAACCAAGAAAATCCCAAAAGACGATAACCATGATGAAGAGGTCAGTAAAAGGGCCACCAAAAATTCTGGTCCGGAAATAGAAAAAGAAAATAGTTCGTCTAAAGGGACACTTTCAGCTAAAGACAAAACTATACCAGACAAAAAAAGAAAACAAGTTGACCACCTTGAAGGAGAGTTTAAAAATATTAAACCGGCTACCTTTGATGGAGAATCTAGGACAGGTGAAGAAGTTGAGGCATGGTTGTTGGACATCAAAAAATACTTCCATATCTACAACTATTCCAACAACATGAAGGTCAGAATGGCCATCTACAATCTAAAGGGGAAGACGAACATTTAGTGGCAGGACCTGAAATTGTCCAAGAGCCTAAAGGAGAAATAGTTAGAATGGTCTGACTTTAAGAAGTATTTCAAGAAACAATACCTTTATGAAATCTATTATGAAAGGAAGACAAAAGAATTTTACGAGTTATGACTTGGACATATGACAATGGAGGACCTTATAAATAAATTTCTGGAACTACTAAGGTTTGTATCATACATCCAAGAGGATAAGGTAAAAATCTAGTGATTCTTAAGTTGTTTACCACGGTCCTACAAGGACAGAATTGAGTTTGACAACCCCAAATCCTTGAGTGAAGTATTCAGGAAGGCACGAATGTGCTATGACCAGTGTAAATAGCAGGTAGAGTTTCCAAAAGCCTGGAAGGATAAGAAAGAAGATCGAATGAACCAACAGAAGAAAGGATACCAACCAGCTCCTTACTGGAATGTAGAAAAAAGTTTTTCGAGAAAGGATTTTTACTCCAATCATCCAAATACACAAAGCAGCATTAAACCAATAAACCTAGGAATGAAGAAGTTTGGGGACAACACCCGCGAGCCATTAAAGTGTTGGGAATGTGGAGAGCCTCATCTAAGAAGGAATTGTCCACTTTTAATTTCAGCTAACAGAACTCTTGTTCATAATTTGCAGGAAACCTCAATCTTGGGAGACTTGGGCAGAAGCCTGCATCATATAAATGCAGCCATAGATGACCGACAAGTTCACCACCAGTCCTCGGTGGTTGAAATCGAAGGTAAAATCAATGACACTTGAATTTATGTTTTAATTGACCCTCGAGCTGTGTTAAGTTATATCATTCCTGATGTATTAGAGTCGAATAAACTTAAGAAACTGAAGCATGCAAAATCATGGCTAGTACAACTAGCAACAGGAACAAAAAGGAAAGCAGTTGAATTTATTTCTGATTTTGAGTTTAACCCAGATGGTCAAAATATAAGAACAAACCTGAACATCCTACCACTAGGATATTACAATATGATCATCGGGATGAATTGGTTGGAACAACACAAAGAAATACTTGATTTTTATACAAATATACTTAACTATAAAGATGATGTTGGCACCACTAGAACAACCCAAGGTATACCAAAACCTGTATCAGTCAGACAAGTTTCAACGATGCAACTCAAGAAATGTATGAGAAAAGGATGTCAAGTTTATGTCATCCAAGTAACGAATTTGTTAGAAAAGGAAGATAATCCAAAGTTAGAAGACTTTGTTGTCCTACATGATTTTAGAGAAATGTTTGTGGATGAGATACCAGAACTACCCCCTAGAAGGGAAATAGACTTCTCCATATATCTATTACATGTTTCATCCCCTATCTCAAAAGAACCGTACCGAATGAGTCTAACAGAACTGACATAATTAAAATTACAATTACAGGAATTTTCGGACAAAGAGTATATCAAACCAAGTGTGTCACCATGGGAGGCACCAGTCCTCTTTGTGAAAAAGAAAGATGGTACTCTAATACTATGTATCAATTATAGACAACTGAACAAAATGACCATTAAGAACAAATACCCCTTACCAAGGATAAATGATCTGTTCGATCAAGTAGGAGGGACCAAGATCATTTTAAAATTGGATTTACGATCCAGTTATCATCAAGTTAGGATAAAGGATGAGGACATAAACAAAACAGCCTTTCGAACAAGATATGGACACTATGAATTTGTAGTCATACCTTTTGGACTCACTAATGCACCAACCACGTTTATGTGCCTAATGAACAATATTTTCAGTCAATACTTAGAAAAGTTCATGGTAGTGTTTATCAATCATATTTTGGTCTATTCTAAAATGGAGGAAGAATATGATGAACACTTAAGAATAGTTCTGCAAACATTGAGGAAACACAAGCTGTATGGAAAATTTGACAAGTGCAACTTTTATCAAAAGGAAATATAATATCTAGGACATGTAATTTCATCAGAAGGCATTGTTGTATACCTAGAGAAGATAAAATCCATTATGGAATCGTCGATACCTAAGGATGTAGCAAATATCTGGTCATTCATGGGAATCACCGGATATTACCATAGATTAATAGAAGGGTTTTCCAAGATAGCCTACCTTGTCACGTCATTACAAAAGAAAGGGACCAATTTTAACTCATCAGAGAAGTGTCAAGACATTTTTAACAAGATGAAGGAATTATTGACAGTTGCACCCATATTGAAGGTAGCAGACCCAGATAAAGACTTCACTGTATGTGTCGATGCAAGAAAAGAAGGACTAGGTGGTGTCCTAACTCAGGAAGGACACGTTATATGTTATGAGTCCCAGAAATTAAAGGAACATGAGTGAAATTTTGTCACTCACGACTTGGAATTGGCAGCGGTAATACATGCCTTAAAATTGTGGTGACACTACATAATGGGCAGAAATTTTTTACTATTGACGGATAATAGCGAAGTGAAATATTTGTTTAGCCAACAAGATCTTAATGCAAGACAAGCAAGATGGCTAACCTTCTTGAGCGAATTCGACATTGAGGTCAGACATATCAAGGGTAAGGAAAATAAAGTAGCAGACTATTTAAGAAGAGTCCATGGGTTATTTGAGATAAATATCAGCATGCCAGAAAGTGATCTGGAACAAATAATAAGAGGGCAGGTATTAACAACAAAAATTACACTAAGATAATGACAAAATTACAAAATAGTACCACCAACTCTGACAAACCAGATCTAAGCATCGACAAGAAGGGACTATTATGATTTAAAAATAGACTTTACATACCAGATTTAGCAGAATTGAAATTAGCAGTCTTGGACAAAGTGCATGTTGGACACACCTACCACACTTAGAGGGGGGGTGAATGAGTGTGGGGCTCTTTTTCCAAAAACTTTCCTCTTGCACAAAAACTCATCAATTAGCATTCAACATTTATTCATTAC
>JZKD02S2089057.1:1951525-1963257 GCA_000966675.3 Picea glauca | reverse complement strand
GAAGGAATTATTTGTAGGGATAAATACTAATTTGAATTTCAGTACGAGTTATCATCCACAAATGGATGGACAGACCAAAAGGAAAAACCGAATCATAGAGGATATGCTTCGCATGTACGTAAGAACAAAACATAACAAGTGGGAAGACAATCTGCACTTGATATAATTTGCATATAACAATGGGTACCAACCTTCAGCTAAGTTGAGCCCTTTCAAAATAATGTACAAAAAAAAGTGTACGACTCTAATTAGCTGGGATAACCCGACTGAAAGACTCATGGTTGGACCAGAGATGCTCCAAGAAATGGAGAACATGGTAAGAAAGATACAACAAAACTTGAAAGAAGCACAGGACAGACAGAAGAGTTATGCAGATTAGAAAAGAAGACACTTGGAATTTCAAATGGGAGATGATGTTTATTTAAAGTTCAAAGCACAAAAAATCTCATTGAAGTTAGGGAACTGTGCCAAGATGGCACCAAGGTTTTGTGGACCCTTCAAGATACTAGCTCCAATTGGACCCATAGCATATCAACTTGCACTTCCAGCTAATCTAAGAATTCATAATGTATTTCATGTTTCTATGTTGAAAAGGTATATTCATGACCCTACTCATATGATTGATTGGTACTTGGTGCAGGTGGAACCCGAAGGTGAGTTCTAGGTGGAACCCCTACGCATTCTGGACTGGAGAGAAATATAACTTCGGAATAGAGTCATCGCTCAGGTAAAGGTGCAATGGAAGCACTTTAGTCCTGAGGAGGCCACTTTGGAATTGGAGGGAGAATTGTGAAATTCTCATCCAATCTTGTTCCAAGAGAGGGATGAACACCGAGGATAGTGTTTTACTGAAGGGGGAAAGGATGTGACATCCCCAAAATAATAAAATATTTTGAAATTTAAAATTGTTGGAAATTTATTCCATTTTTAGTAAATTCGAATTTGGAATTTTTTTTCCATTTATGGCAATTCTAAATTTCGAATTGGATAATTGCAATTAATTATTATGACTGTTGGGCAGAGACCTTATTTGAAACAATTAACTATTTGACTATGAAACTTGTATGAAAACATAATATTTTATATTGATTGCAGGAGGACAAATGGAACAACCATATTAAATTTAGCTGACCATGACTCCATCAGTGGGGAACATGTTGGAACTACCTGTGGTCTGATTATTACAAGTGGCAAAGACATAGGGATTTAGAAAGCTTCAAAAATTCCCAAGGGAAGGAAAAGACCTAGGCAAATTGATAAATAGCATATGTGAGGAGGCGAGACGCGACCAAGTATGCTAGGAAAATAGACTATTCATTATTTTTCCTTCTTGTTATGAACACTACTGAGTAAGTGTGAGGCAAGAAGAATTGGCTGAAGTTGAAGGACATTACGGAGTAGGAGTTTTCCAAGTTTTCTCTCATGGATTCATGGTCAGGCTAGGGGGTGAATCAAGCAAGTGATTTTGGCTGCCCTATTCTATGGTTGGGAGGAATGTGGTTGTTCGCTTTGTCTTCCTGTGGATTGGATTCAGATATGTTGATCTACACCTCTCTATTTTTTTTTTAAACGGCTATGTCTGATTGATGTAATGTATCTATTGGGTGATTATATCTAATTGCAGTAATGTAAACTATTTGAATGATCATATATATTCGTTGTGAGGAATATATGTGAAGGAAATTTGTATATATATATTTATAATATGTCTGCTGGAATGTTCACATTTGACTACTGAAATATATATTTGTTGCGGAAGATAAAATACTTTCGTGGATATAATCTGTCTATTGTCACGAAGATTGAAATTGACATCCCAACTCTAGAATTTTCCCTCCTATAAGTGAAATGCTAGACGAAAGCACCTATAATTATATTTATATAAGTAAATAAGAAAAGGGGGAGATTAACGTCAATGGGGAAAATTCTTTCTATAGTCAAAATCCCAGGAAACCAAACATAGATCCCACAGAACATCTGTATATAATTACCAAACTCTTATGGAAGTGAAATTTATATTTATGATGCACATATCTAGTATTGTTGGTGTCTAATACATTGATTAAAAGAGACTCTAAGTGAATATAATAGAACTTACTTTATATAGAAAACTATTGTCCTATTGTACCCTTTTATAGATTATTTGTGTATAAAATCATAAGTTTAGATTTTAAGAATTCTGTTAGGAAAATGGATATTGAATCCTTCTACACCTACTGTCTCACAGAACAAAAGGAAGAACACCAATAAAAGACAAAAATCATAGAATAATGAACATAATGTGAAATTCACAGCAGTAGTAGAGTATCCTTTTTCTTTGCATTTGACATAATTATTACCTTATCCTTGAGTAGAAAGATATTGCATCTTCAGAGAATGAATTTTCCATATGAATTTCTTTTATAAACAAATTTTAAACTCAGACATAAAAGACATAATTCACCAAATTTTTAAAGGAACCCGCTCTGTCTAATTTCCTAAGACTTGGACTAGTCAACATCTTTGTGACAGGAAATAATATAGCTTTCAAACATTCCACATACACAGAATATGATAGGGAAAAACAAAACTTGGATTCAATTCGGATTGAAATAGGCAGTCTGTCCATTTAATTGCAAGTTAAGTTTGAAATATTACAAATGTAGGATAAACAAATTATACACCTAGCATGTACTACCTTGTCAAGAACACGAAGCTAACGATTGCAATAAAGCTACAGGAGTGAAACCTCCAACATTTGTATTTCTAGGTGGTAAGAGATTGTAAATCTTTTTTTTATTATTATTTCCTCAATTGCCAAAATAGAACATAATAAAAGATCCGATTGGGCCCTTCGGCCGAATTCTTAGTTTCGAAATCAACCCTTGTTTGGGCCATAATATCTAATAAAAGAATTAACACAACTCGAATAACCACTAGTATATAGAGTAACCCCATTACAATTGAGTTTCCTAAGTCCTAGAGGAAGCTATATCAAAACCTGTTTACCTTTTGCATGGATGACAGTGGTAGTCCACCGCGTAGCCTCTTAGCCAAAACCCTGCACACATTTTAACATAGTCATTATAATTCATTCATTTGGAAAGAAAAGTTTTTGATAAAATGTAATTTACAACTGAAGTAAATACTTAACTCCGAGTGGGGAAACCCAACCTCTTCTCTGTTGTTGTTATCGCATATTCATCCAGACCAGAAGGGGAAGAGGTAGTTGGATCTATCTGATGGGTACCCTCGCAAAACAAAGGGCCCATCATCAATAATGAGAATCCGAGAACAATCTTGTTACAGTATAAAAGACATATTGAAGTACAATGTATATACATACGAGCCGTATAATAAACATACACCTGAATTAAATCAAAAGGGAAAAGGTACAAAACCTTTATCACATCCAGTACATTACAAAGAAATTTAAAAGATCCATATAAAAACAACACAATGACAAAACTCTAGTATACGCGACCTTGCACACCCTAGATAATAAATAAGTGGCCGCAAAGAAAATAACCCGAATCTTCCTTTAGCCCCAATTATAGCCTGAGTCTTACCAAAAAAAATATTAACCTAACTACTGTCCATTCAGGAGACTCATAGTCTACAAGACTCAACCTTAAGAACTCATCAAAAAAAGAGAGAGATTGGGAACAGGGATGAGGAGCAAAGAAACACCCTGCCTGTGTATGCGAGTAAGATAAATAAAAAAAAAGAAAAACTAGGGTGTCAAAGGGGAAAACAACATTGAGGGAGGAAGAAGGTGATAAGGGCTTACAGGCAGATTACCCCCCCTCACGCCAAAAATGCACATAAGTAAAATTAAGAGAAATAGTCAAAATAAAATTGTAACAGAAAGGATGAACATGTAAAACGTTTGTTGAGTGAAATGAAAGTTAAGATTGTAACTTACTGATAGTGTTGCATTTGGAAAGACATCCTTACCCAAACCCCCATGAAGGAAACATATAGAAACATTACTATAACAATGAACCCTCAGCGAGCCAGGTTGAATAGTGTGTAATGAGTGATGGCTATTTCCCTAAACCCAAACCCTCACAAAGGAAACATAAATAAATATTACGGTGATACTAAGCCCTCGCTGAGCCAGGTTGAACACTCTAAAGAGCGATGTATATTTCCCTAAACCCAAAAACTAGGCACATTGAATGTAGTGGATATGACAGGAAGTGCACCATGTGCTTTGAGCAAGCTGGTGTGCTTGGATTGAAGAAGGGTATAGAGTGAAATTCGTCCTTCACCCACCTTCTTTAATGGTCGGTCAGTGAAGTTTAATCCCAACTATAAATGTCTCTAGTCACATTTATGAGGGTCATCTCGGGCCTATTCATAACCTTATTCATATTTATTAACCTCTAGTCGATACTAAACTAGCTAAGCATTGGGCACAATCTAGATAATTCTAGTAAAGTTCGTTTAAACGGTCAGCTCGGGGCTCGTCTCCAGTCTAGTATGTTAATGGACTACATTGTGAAGGGAGACCTTCAATCAAAACAAAAAAATAAAATAATGTGGAAGTTATCAACCCCGTGACATCCTTTTAAGCAGCCCAAAAATGTTAAATTTGACATTAAAAACAACCAGTTCGATTCTTGCGCTATGGATTATAAAATTTATGTCAGGTTATTGAAGTTGGGTCTACATGCAAATGGAGTCATGGTTTAAGGGGGATAGAAACCTAAGCCCTAAGCCTATGTCCATTCCCCTACCATTACAACATTTAAAAAACACTTAACCACCTACAAAGCACTAGCATGAATTAAGAAAGATTGAAGAGTGAACACCTAACTTTGGTTCTATAGTTGTTGGGAAAGAAAATTGAAACATAAGAATCTCAAGTACCCAAGAAGGATATCTTTCCCCTCATTATAAATCTAACTCTTATAAGTTACAAATTATGGTCCCTTAGAATTTTTTTTTTATGGAGATTTTGGGGTTTATTAGACTAACTTACCAGAGTGTTACTGGTCGAATTCGATCAAATCAAGGTTAAGCTGAAGGTGTAGGTTCTACCCTTTCATTCCACTTTTCTTTGTCAATGATTATGGTTTTAATCAGATGGCTTGTGCGGATTCTAATCACACCATAATCTATGATAGAGATCTACTTTGGAGCTCCGATATTTAGAGTTGATATGCACCCAACAACCTTAAACTATTTAACCCATATCATTGAACCACCTAAGGGCTCAACGATCTAATGTCTCACTTTTTACCTTGATCAATGGTTGACGTCCACTCCAAACTTCGGGACTCCAGGAGTCCCTTAAATTTTAACATCTAAGACTCAATTTTGTCGGAGTGTTGAAGTACCGAACTTCAGAAGGACGAAGGCTCAAAGATATAACAATATTCATTTGATCTCTAGATCCATGACTGTCCTTTACTTCAGAACTCTAGACTTCATGGTTCCTTGTTCCTTTTCACTACCAAACTCTTGACCCATTAAATGTCGAACTGCAGAATGGAGGAAATCAACGATCCACATTCTCCCATCAATGAACGATCATGATTTAATCTTAAACTCCAGGGTTCGTGGATTCTTTATCCTGATCACTATCAAACTCCCGAATAGAAAAATGTCAAATTTGTGAAGGGAAGATATCTATGGACACATGTGACCAAAATGGATGGTTAGGATTTAATCTAGACTTCGGAGCTTTAGGGTTTCTTAGCCTTAGTCAATTATGAATCAAACTTGTCAAATCATCAAAACCATTGAGCATCCAATGCCTTGCATTTTCCAACCGATCTACGGTGTAGATTCACTCTATAAATTTAGGATTCGGGGGTCATTTAATAAAAAAAACTATAATCTACCAAAGTGATGAAGTCCTAAGGACTTAGGGTTTAATGAGTGTGCTCCTCTTGTCTTATCTAACGGTTGTGGAGATTTCACTTCCTCATGAACCAATCTTGTCCACCAATTCTTAAACAAGGAATTTTTTCACTCCTTGAGTCCCCTCTTGAACCTTGCACACATTATTTCCCTTGAACTTGTCACTTATTGAAGTAAACTCCAACACTCTCTTGTGCTTCCCTCCAGAGATATGGAATTTAAAAGGCTATCTACACACTTTTACACCTACTCTATATATTTTTGTGTTGTCTCTCTTGATCTTCTTTACTTCATAAGATCAAGTCCCCACACACCTTGAGTGGGCTCTATGCACACCTTGTGCTAATTCTCCTGAACTTGAACCTTCAAAATTTTTGTTTGGACACTCGTTGTGTTGACACTGTGCACACTTTGCATTGTGACTCCTAGAAGAGAAACTTAGGAACTTAAAGCATAATTTTAAATTCTTTCTCTGAAACATACAACACCAAGATAGAATTTTACATCATCACAGTATCTTTTAGTTCATAAATTTCAAAGAAAGAAAATAGTATTCTCTCATGATTGAGATATTTTCTCTTCTCTTACTATTCAAGTAAACTTGAGTAAAGTTGAAAATGTCGTTATTCATAGATTTCCTACTTAAGGGTTTCTGGTTGTTATTATCTAAACTTATGTCTTGATATTATTGAATTTCTTCCTATTCTTTTAAATAGTAAGATAATGAATTATTGCAATAACATACAATTGTGTTATGTAAGTGGTGACCATGTTACCATATTTTCTATGTTCCTTGAAGAAATTGTAGTTAAGAATGTTGGTAATTCTAGTTGAACTTCATAATAGATTGAATTTATGGGAATTATATACTTCCATGTTCCTTAGAAGTATATAAGTATTGATACATTACATGGTCAAAATCAATCAGATGAATCATGTACTTGAGCGTTGATTATGTTATTTGGAGGTCCTAACCTTTTAGGTAGGTTGGATGGGTAGATATACTGGATTTCTTAGTGTTATGATTTATGTTGTTAGTAGCATTGATGTTGGACAATGAAACTTGCAGTGTGGGATGTAATGAGAATTGAATTTGTAATATTGATGTATGTTAATGTCAATTAACATTTATTCTTGATTTTTAAAATAAAAATAAAAAATTATCACTATAGTACCAACTTACTTTTATGTCACAACAAAGGGGTTGCTACAAAGAGAATTCTAACCAATGGAAATATGGATCCCAGCCAATGGACACTGGCATCCCATATGTATTAATAGTAGACACCAATACATATACATCGTTCAATAGTTTTGGAATAGGGCTCTAGGCTCCATTTCAACCAAGTGGAGTTTCCAATTTAAGAAGATTCATTTATGACAAGTCAGACAAGATCATGTAAGAGAAAGTAAAGAAGGTACTAAAAACTCAAGGAATGTAGATCTCAGTCCTTATGCAAGTTCCCATAAAAGGAGATGTCACGTAAAATCCAATAACCACTGCTATAGATGGCACTACATTCATGAACTCTAATGAGGACAGTATTACAATATTATGCCAACAGAACTAAGAAAAATAATCAAGAATTAAGGAATTGTAATAGAAACTACATCAAATGAAGGTATATTAAATAAGTGTACACAACTTCAAAGAAATCATTGAGAAATCAAGGACACATATGGAAGAAGACTTCATAGATATGTATGCACATCTACATCTATTCCAACAAGTGGCCACCACTGTCATAGATCAATATGGTAAGGTATAGGAAAAGCTTACACAATTTAACACAATCCAGGAAAGAATGAGCTATGTCGACCAATGGATCGGAAAATCTTGATGCACCAACGAAGGTTCATCACCCCTATATAATGGAAAGGAAAATGTACATACACTCATTAGAGAATTTGCAATGAGTTGGACAAAGAGATGATAGGGAAACTACCAAATCAATTAAAATATGCTAAAAATTACACAAGGTCACTAAAGAATGAATTAAAGGATGTTGACTTCCTCCATTAGAAGTAACTTTGGAAGAACTTGGTCATGGAGGAGTTAGTAGAAAAATTTCAATACAACACCAATCATCAATGGATAGTCACTGAATCAACCATCAAAGTGACTAGGAACTTGATAGAGCAACATATTGTACAACCTACCAGAGTCCACACCACGATCAAAGAATTCATGGCTACTATGTCTAAATATATGAAATTCATCGAAGAGAACATAACTATGCATGCTACAACACCATATGAATTACTCTACCAAAGGATGATTTATTTGTATGACCAACTAGAGGTTTGGAAAATTTACCTCAAGGACAGGAATCCTAACTAAGACGAAATAGAAATCAGAAATTGCTATTACCTATCTTCTATTTTGTCTTGTTCTCAACCAACCTAAATATTTCCCTTATTATGTACACTTGTCACTGAGAAAAAGGGAACTGAATGGTTTGTAACAACTTCTTGAACAAGAATGCGAATATTCACCTAACATTTACAAATAATTGTATAAAATAAAAAATATTCCCATTTTGAAATGGCTCCTCAAGAACTGCATAGACTCAAGAACTAGTTCAAGGACATATACTCTGTTAATGAATATTTATAAGCCCTCAAGGCCAGCTTTTGAAAAAAAAAAGAATTTATGTGTGAAGTTGTCTTTGATGTGAACTATTTCAAGTGGGATGCATGTTGTTCACATGGACTATAAGAATGTTTGTTTTATTATAGACTGATCTTATGCACTCACTTTTATTCTATATTTTTAATTATTCTTTTGTATATCTTTAATTCCTTAGATTGTTGAATTTTTAACATATGCATAAATATAATTTAGATTGTTCATGTTATATGTATGTATGCACATGCTTCTGACCTCACATATTTATTTCAACTACCTGCGTGGGGGTTTTATGTGGAGTTTGGTTTCATTTACAACTCACCCAGTTACTTTAGTATGCTCCTAGATAGGATAGGGTAGGATAGATTAGAAATAGATTGATTTTATTTTAATACATAGCCTTCATCTACATCTTTTCATTTCATACCCATCCATCATCCACCTTCATCAGTAAACTGGATCGCAACCGATAAGAAAAAACCAACAACAACAACTAGAACAAATTGTGGATCAGTTTCCTAAACCAAACGGTGCATAGTTTAATTGGGACCATGTACCGAGAGATACCCCTTACTGTTGCAGGGAAAATTCTTCCTCATCAACATACCGTCATATGTATATATATATATTAAATGTATGTTAAATATTAAATATATATTTCATAGTGAGCCCTCATTTCCCTATATTTTTTCATTAAATACCATAAGGATCAGAGGTCATCGATCCCTCCATGCTAGAGGTAATAAAAGGCCTCAAAGAGTTTTTTCGTTGTCCTTTTAAATCAATAAAATACTTCAATGGATGCAAAAATTTGTAAATTAAATGAAGAACTAGCGGAATGCAACTAAAATTACCATGACATGAGAGTTGATCTTGGAGAAATAAAATAGGGAGTAGAAGCCCCAGTAATTAAACTTCACACTGGGGTTCTCACCAATCACATTACTCGTCCAACATGGGGACATTTAATAATGGCATGCCCAAGGAGAAGATTATTGTTCCATAATCTGATGAATCGAATGCAAGAGAAGCAACAATATGGGTAAATAAAATCAAGCAATACTTTAGGTATTACCATATTTTTTATGATGAAGAAAAATTTATTGTCACATCTATACATCTGAAGGACTTAGTGTATGACTAGTTCCTATGGTGCAAAGAAAAATAGAAATCTCTAGCAAGAGTTTGGGTTGTATTAAGAAATAACGTCTTCCTACATTTTCTCCACACAGAAGAAAAATGATTTTTTCCAAACTCGCTCAATTACAATAGTCTGGTATGGTGGAAGAATTTTTTCAATATCTACATGTGTCAGCAATGTGAGTCCCTAATATATCAAAAGATTGGATACTATAAATATCCTTATCAGGATTGAATGAGAACATAAAAAATGATCTCAAATTACTTGACATTAAGGATATTGAGAAATCTCATCAAAAAGCCAAAATTATTGAAAAGAAACTTAAAGTATATCAAAAGAAATCATGATGCTCACTTGAATACCCTATCTCTAGATACATTCCCCCTCAGAAAAGAACACTACCACCCAATATGAAACAAACCAATGACCAATGTTTTCAATGTAATGCACCAAATTGGAAACCATGTCATAAGTGAAAAGACAAAAAAACAATTCATTGTGAAATAGACAAGAGTGAAAATGAAGGATACGAAAAAGAGGAGAAATATATTCATCCGATGAAGGAAAAAATAATGTAGACTCATGAAACTCTCATGAGTCAGGAAATCAAAACACAAGCCCGACACTCTCCATCACCACATTGGCCGGTATTTCTCAACCCCAATCTCTTAAAGTTTATGGCTATGTAAAGAGAACTAGAGTAACGATGCTCATAAATAGTGGGAGCTCACATAACTTTATAGATACAAAGATAGCAAGCCAATTAAACATATTCATTCATACTACCTTTGAATTTCATGTCTCCATCTTAGGAAATATGACTACTTCATGAGATGGGAAATTCCATAAGGTAGAAGTATCAACAAATTCCTACAAATTAAAATCTATTATATATGTTATGGAAATAGGAGGGGTAAATATTGTCTTGTGGGGTAAATGGTTAGCCACACTTGGTACTATTGCATTAAACTTACTATAGGAATTTATAAGATTTTATGAAAATGGGGAAAAGTATAAATTACATTGAATTAATTATCCTCTTCCAGAAATAGTCTTGTCAAACTCGATGGAAAAAATGATTAAAAATGGATCCCAATATTATTTCTTACATTATTATGCAATAGAGGTAACTAATAATGAATAAAAAAATGATGATCTCATTTACTTATACACTATGTGGTAATATCAAAGACCAACTGAAAATAAGGAGAAAGGGAGGATGGATTCGAGGGCCGAGAGTGCAGGTGCGAGCAGAGTAGAGGTTCGCAGGTCCCTCCTCTAGTAGGGTGCGAACCTCTATTACCCGCCCTTCTGCGATTTCTTGACAGCAAATTTTCACAGGCCACTTACTGTTAGGGCGCGAATCCGTCTATTTGTCGAGAACAGCTGCCCTGAGAGGCCGTAGACACTGGAGAGGGCTCGAGGGACAGCTGATTTGAGGCCACAGTCGCTGGAGAGGCCGCAGATCGCTGGAGAGGGCTCGCACGTCCCTCGACTTCACGCTTTGATTGTGAATGTGTGTCTTCGGGATTCTGACTAGTGGGTCCTTTCTTAGATCGAGAGTTTTTTGAAGAGTTTGTAGAGTAGGTGCACAGGTGGTCAGTCTTGTGAGGGAGAGTTGGTGAGGGTTTGCTGGGAGAGGCCGAGCTTTCCTTTGAAGGGCGAGTTCTATAAGGAAAATCGTGTCAGGCCTTGTGGGCACCACTCTTCAACAAGAAAACAAGTTTTGGCAGAGTGAAGGGTTAAGCTGGAAAGGTTGACATTGCCATGGAGGCCCAAGACCCGCCTCACGGGCCCTTGCATGATACGCCCCCAGATGTTGAAGCTGCCTTCTCCTCTCTGCTAGCTTCGCTGCCCAAAAAGAAGAAGTTTGAAGCCACTAAGTTCGTAAAAAGGCTTGACGATGTTCCTGAGGTAAACCTACCTCCTGAGGGTCCAATCCAAGTCGCCTTGTCTCTGGCAGATCGAGCCCTGGTGGGTCAATTCACGGGCCTTTGGCCCTTGCCTAAATCGACAGAAAACTGGGTCGTTAAGAATTGGAATCCGCTGATCAAGAACAAAGCCACCTCTTATTTTCTGGGTAGAGGTTACTTTCTGTTCGAGTTCAATACA
>JZKD02S2089057.1:1936370-1950367 GCA_000966675.3 Picea glauca | reverse complement strand
AATCCTCTTTGGGTCAAGGAATCTAAATTTCTGAATCTGGTTCTAAACAGTTGGAAAATCCCAGTGAAAGGTTCACCTTTCTTCATTTGGGAGGAAAAACTTAGAAGGCTGAAAGTTGTACTTAAATCTTGGGCCAAATATCTTCCCTCCCCTTCACAAGAGAGAAGACAGGCTCAAGACATTCTTGCCCAGCATCATGCCCAAAATGAAGATGTTGAAATCACTAAAGAAGTAATGGATAAGGAAGCTAAGCTTCAGCAAATTTTCCATAAAGCGTGCCTCTTGGAGGAAGAGCATTGGAGACAAAAGTCTAGGAGTTTATGGCTTAAAGTGGGAGACAAAAATACTGCCTTCTTCCACAAACAAGCGCAAGCCAGAAAGAGCTTCAATTCTATTGCAGAAATCAAGGATGGTAACTCGACACACAAAGACTTTGAGAGCATAAAGAAAGCATCTTTCAATCACTTCCAGAATCTGTACAGAGAAGAGGGTGTGACCGACCCAAACTCTAAGTTTTTGGAGGTGGTCCCCTCTAGGATCTCTCCCTTAATGAATCAATAGCTAGAAGCGAAGATCTCTATTCAAGAAATAAAAGAGGCTCTCTTCGACATGGAGCCGGACAAAGCCCCAGGCCCGGATGGCTTAACTGCAAGATTCCTTCAAACCTGTTGGCAGATTGTGGAAAAAGACCTCTACAAAATGATTTTGAAATCCCAAAATTGCCAGAAAATAGGGGGCAACACCAATTCAGCTTTCCTTTCTCTCATTCCCAAGGAAAAGGGTGCTAAAGAGTTTAATCAGTTTCAGCCCATTTCTCTTTGTAATATTGGATATAAATTAATCAAGAAAGTAATTGCCAACAGGCTGAAAGGTATCCTCCCAGCCATCATCTCGGAGAACCAAGGCGGATTTGTTAAGGGGAGACAGCTTGCTGACAACTACATTCTCATGCAAGAGGCGATTCACTCAAGCCATCTTTGCAATGAAAAAGGTATGTTTATTAAACTTGATTTAGCAAATGCCTTCGATCGAGTCAGACTTAGTTTTATTTGGGAAGTTTTGAAAAAAATTGGCTTTGGAATAGGATTTCTAAATTGGATCTGTGCTTGTATTGTCGATCCTTGGATCGCCCCCTTGGTGAATGGGAGAGCAACCGGTTTTTTCAAAGCTTCAAGAGGGCTTAGGCAGGGCTACCCCCTCTCTCCGCTTCTCTTCGTCCTTCATGTTTCTGTTCTAGGTTTCTACCTTGATCAGAAGTTGGTTGACCAAGAAATCTTGGGGCTCAATATAGCCAGAGGAGTTAAAAATGTAAATCACACCCTGTTTGCGGATGATACCCTCTTGTTAGGCACTGCCTATGCCAGATATTCTTTAAGATTTAAGGAGTTCTTGGACAATTATAGTGAATCTTCAGGCCGCTTCTTAAACAAAGGCAAATGTAGAGTTTTCTGCTGGAATATCTCTGCTCACACCCTCTATGCCATCTCCAGAATCCTTGGTTTTTCTGCCTCCCTTACTTGGTCCTCTTTTACTTATTTGGGCCTTCCCATCTTCTATAAATGAGCTTATACCAGAGATTGGATTCCTCTTTTGGAAAAATTTAAGGCCAAAATACAAGCTTGGGGTTTCTCTTGGTTAAAACTTGCTGGAAAAACTGTCCTCATCAAATCCGCTCTCAGTAGCCTCCCCATTTTTCGATTCTCTTTTTTTCTTGCACCTTCAGGCATCATCAAAAAAATGGAAGTCTTCATTCGTAATTTCTTCTGGAAAGGGGGAAATCATAATGACAGAAAAATCCCTTTGGTAAGTTGGGAGAAAATTTGCAAACCTCATATTGAAGGAGGCCTCAACTTTAAAGATCTCAGAATCCAAAACATAGCCATGGGAGCCAAGATCTTCTGGAGGATTATTGGACCACACCCAGGTTGGGCGCAAAGAGCTCTATGGAGGAAGTATTTCAGGGGGAAGAGGAATAGATGCCTGGACACCTCTCTTCCCTCTACAGGTTCACATCTGATCAAACTTTGCCACAGAGCAGCCCCCTTAATCAAAGACAGAGTGTATTGGATTCCAGGCAACGACAAAGAAATTAGGATTTGGGATGACTGCATCATGATGTCTCCTCCTCTTTCGTCCCATAGCTCTCTGCAGGGGTTTCATTTGTGGCTGGAAAACGCAGGATGCACCACTCTCTGGGACATCTCCGAGTGGGCAGGCAACAATTGGCTTCGTTGGAGACTTCCTCCCATTCCGCCAGAGCTGGCCCACGCTCGTGATATTTTCCTGTCCCTACTAAATGGTAAGGCACCTCTGCGTGTGGGAAAGAAGGATGCCCATGGTTGGGGAGTCACCCCAGGGCTGTACACTGTTGCACAAGGATTCAAAAGACTTCAAAATCGCCCTCACGTCCCACCGGATCCTGCTATTTGGAAAGGGATTTGGAATTTCAAATCCATGCCAAAGGTTGACTCGTTTTGTTGGTTGTTATGTCACAGAGTGATTTTAACAGTGGACAGATTGAAGAAGAAAGGATTCCAAGGCCCCTCTCGTTTCCATTTATGTTGTGACAGTGAGGAGGATGCCTAGCACATTATTTTAGACTGTAATTTTTCAAGAGAAATCTGGAAAGGTATTCTGAGCTATTGGAAAACTGGTTTCAACTTACCCATTTCTATCTCAGATCTATTTGCAAATTGGAGAAACCTCTATCCATATACGCTCCCAAAGAATGAAAACTTCAAAGCTGCATGGCTCTCCTTGCCGAAATTTGTTTGCTGGCAAATTTGGCTTGAGCGTAATAGAAGAGTTTTCAGAGATGAAAGATTAACCTCGCAGTTCATCATTATTAAAATAAAAATTCTATGGAAAGACAGTCTGGGGGAACATTTGTCAGACTTGAATCTAAGACAACAAGATTTATAATGGGGTGCCTCGTTGGATCTCCGATTCACTGGCGATACAAGGCAGCAAAAGGACATAAAAGAGTGGCAATTCAGAGGAAAGGAGAATGATCTATCTGATGTGCTCCTCAGGCATTCCATATGCTCTTTGTTTTTTGATGGGGCAGCGAAAGGTAATCCCGGAATGGCTGGGGCAGGAGGAATTATAAAAAACAAAGAGGGCATAATTGTGTCAAAGTTTGCTTGGGGATTAGGCCAGTCCACTAGCATGCAAGTTGAGGCCTTGACACTTCTGCAAGGTCTCAAACAATCAAAGGCTATTGGTATTACAGATATCAGTATCATTGGAGACTCTCAATCCATTATCAAAGCCTTAGTGGAGGATTCCTCTCCAACAGACATCAAATTGGCAAGAGTGTTTTCAAGAATCAGAATCCTGGTGAAATCTTTCCGGACTGCAACCTTTCTTCATGCTCTGAGGGAAAATAATAAGGTTGCTGATTTGGAATCCAACAGGGAAGTTCCACTTCCCGCAGGCTTCCTCTTGACAAAAAGAAGTGAGGAGTGGGATTCCATACCATAATTTTGATATGTTTTTCTGCATTTTACTGAATCAGTTTGTTTGTCTTTTTAAGATAGGGAAAATAACGGAGATAGACTCGATAGTCTCGAGTAATTTTTGTGGCTTCTTGAATTTTGGGGCTTGTGATCAGTTAGTGGAAGAAAGTTTAAGGGCTATGCCCAACCTTATGTAACTGGTGAAAGTCATTCTGGCCAAACTCTAATAGAAATCCATACTCGTTCTTGTTAAAAAAAAAAAATGATGATCTCAATAAATTAGACAAAATTATTGGAAAATATAACATCATTTTTAAGGAACCTCCTCATCGTATTCCTCCACCTCTTTCTAGATACCACATCATATAATTGATCCCTGGTTCCGATGCAATTATAAAAAATTATTATAGATAGTCATTTCAACATAAGACAAAAATCAAGTTTTTCTCAAAAAGAGATAGCATTTTTGGGACACGTCATATCATATGAAAGAGTCAAGTTTGATCTGAAGAAAATTGTGGAAGTTACTAAGTGGCCTAGCCTCAAATAAATCACATCATTACGACGATTCTTGGGTCTTACCGGGTACTATAGAATATTTGTTCGAAACTACACACAAATTGTACCCCCATTGACAACGTTACTGAAAAAATATGTGTTTAAATGGAACGACGAAGTTGAAGCATGTTTTATAAGGTTGACTATGTTAATCACATCCACCCTAGTTTTGTTGGCTCCATATTTCTCCAAAACATTTTTCCTTGAATGTGATTCTTTGGGAATAGTATTAGGTGTCATACTTATGCAAGATAGCCATCCCATTGCATTTGAAAGTAAAAAATTCAAACCAAGGGAGAAAACAAAATCAACATATGAAAAATGAATCTTGGCAATTATGCATGCCTTGGTTGAGTGGAAAAAATACTTGTTGGGAACAAAATTTCTCGTGAAAATGGACCACAATAGCTTGAAGTATTTTTTTAACTCATAAAATCTTGTCATCATAGAAAAAAAAATGGGTGAAAAGAATTGAGGTATTTTATTTCGATATTCTTTATAAAAAAGGAAGGGAGAATTTGGTGGAGGATGACGTATCAAGGAAAATTGATAATGACAATATCTTATGCACTATTTCAACCATTCCTTAATGGATATCATAATTTCAAACCGAGTATATAAAAAATCCTGAAATGTAGAGCCTAATAGAGAAATTTGAAAGAAACCAAACTGTAAATCCTAAATTTACTTGGGAGAATGACATATTGTGGTACAAACAATGGATATTTTTACCCATCTCTTTCAAGTTCAAACTTGAATTTTTGAAATAAAATCACGATTCTCCGACAACAGGCCATGTGGGGTTTTTACAAACTTACTACAATATACACTAGTCCCTCTTTTGGAAACGAATGAGATATCACATTATGAAATATGTGGTAGAATGTGACACCTATCAATGAAAAATGTTTGGAAATATTTCTCTTCTATGTGTCTGTTGCAACCCCTTTGTGTCCCAACCCATTTTTTTTTTTATGTTTGGACAAAATCGGGAAGACATTCTTCCATATATATATATATATATATATATATATATATATTTATATATATATATATATGTTAAATGATATTTATAATACAACATATAAATATATATAATAAATAAGTAGTTACTTATTATCCAATGGCCGCATCCTTTCATGGATAGTCAACATATGTTCTCTATATATGGAACTCTCATCATTGTAATAATATATGAATCTATTATAATCATTTTGTCTTAGAATTTTCTATTGCACTTGTGTCTCTGTGCATCATTATTCTTCTTGTGATCATGGTTATTGTTGTTGCTATTGTTCATGATTTATGAATTAGTTCATGTAAATTTGTAAATAAACTGAATGTAGTTGCACCAAATTAAACTCCAACATGGTATCGTAGCATCATTCTTGAAAGAATACTATCACACAAGTATTGACCTTCCACAACAACTCGCCATACCTTTCCTGCAATTCATTGTTTTGTTGCAACTGTAACTCAAGTTAAGGTTTTTGCACTCTTCCAACAACCATGGTGAACCATATTTTTGTGGAAGATAGTCTTGATGGAACAAACAAATTTGGTTCTTGTAAATATATATTTATCATCACTCTAGAAGAGAGTGACCAAATGAAGTACATTGAATAATTTGTACCAGAATTAGATGATGATGCAGAAAAATTGTCAATGGAGGAAGAATAATGCAAAATCCAGAAATATCATCATCTATCACATGAGAGACCATTTAATCCATCACATCTCCAACTTGAAGACATCTAAGTAGATGTATGATGCATTGAGGAATTTTTTTGAGATAAACACCAACAAAGCACTTTCCATGACACTAGCTTCAAAATCTCAAGATAACAAAGTCAGATAGAGTTCCCACCTTCTTCTTGAATATTTAAGAGATGATAGGTTAGTTGGGTGATATTGGTGAAATCATATCTAATAAAAAACTTTTCATGATTACCCTTAATGGTCCATTCATTCGAAGTATTAGTGGGTGATCCAAATTTCCCATATTTGATTTTTTATGGGAAGACTGTACTCAAGAGGAGAGAAGACTTGCAGCTATAGGCATGAAATGTTCCCATAATTATTGCAATAAATCCCTTGCTACTCATGCAAGGAAAAGAAAAGGAAAAATAAGAGGTATCAAAAAAAAAATTAAAGGAAGGAAGTCATCACAAGATTCAGAACACAAAAGTAAGGACATGTCAAAAATTCGGTGCTTCATATGTGAGAAGTATGGACACTATGTGAAAACTTGTCCTACATTGAAGAAAGGAAAGAAAAATGCTTCCACTTCTAATGTTTATTCAGAACCACCTTAGAGGAATTCAAGGAAAGAAAGCATGAACGATGAAGAGTTATTCTTCATTTCATCCCTCTCACGTATGGTTCCTACTAGTAATGATATTTGGTTGATTGATAATGGTGCTTCCAGAAATATGAATGGATACAGAGAGCACCTTACAGATCTAGTAGAGACAGAATCTTGTTTTCATGTTGTACTTTGTGATGATGCCAAATATATTGTGAAGGGAGTTGGATCCACTTACTTACAATAGGATTCTGGAACCCCACTCCATTTGACTAATGTATTATTTGTACATGGGATGATAAGGAACCTTGTGTCTATTTCAACCTTACAGAACAAAGGATACAAGGTTTCTTTCTCCAATGGAAAGTTTCTTTCATGGAACAAGAACTATAGTATGGATTATGCTCAGGTGATTGGTGTTCGAGAGGATAGATTATACAGATTGATTTTTCGATTAGTTCAGGTCTTGATACATCATTCTATCATTTTGAGAGGACTATGTCATAGGAGACTTGATCATTTACATTATGGAGCTCTTCCCCTCTAGGGAAGATGGTGACAGGACTTCCAAAGATCCATGTTTAACAAAATGGAATTTGCATAGGTTGTACTCTTGGAAAGAATGTCAAGGGGTCCTTTCTGAGAAGAAACAATAGATCCAATGGGATCTTAGACTTGGTTCATATATATTTATGTGGACCCATGATAGTTTCTTCCTTGAGTGGATAACTATACTATGTGATATTAATTGATTAACACTGTCAAAAGACTTGGATTTACTTCTTGAAGGCCAAGGATGGATTCCTTGCCATATTTCAGGAGTACAGTGCATAGGTCAAAAACCTGACCAAAAAGAAGATTAAAGTGTTGAGATAAGATAATGGAGGAGAATACATCTCCCAAGATTTCAGTTATTTCTACATTGAGGTAGGGATCAAGAGGGAGTACATTGTTCCTTAAAACCCTCAACAGAATGGGGTCACAGAGAGGAAGAACAGATCTATTGTTGAGGCATTCAAGGCGATGATTCATGATCAACATTTACCTATGTGTCTATGGGGAGAATCATCCATGACTACAGTGCATGTTTAGAATATATGTCCTCATAATACTTTAAGGAACATGACTATCGAGGAGGCCTTCACCAGAGTGAATCTTGATGTTGGACACTTCAGGATATTCTGGTGTCCAGTATACATTCATATACCCAAGGAGAAAAGGACCAAGCTAGACCTTTCAGGTATAAAGGCTATATTTGTGGGGTATAGTGAGTCTTTGAAGGAATACCATATCTACATCCCTGGTCAGAGACATATTGAGGTTAGAAGAGATGTTATCATTGAGGAGGAGGTAGTATTCATGAGATCTAGAAGATCTCACATGGAAATTGATAGTGAGAGAAATGAAGATATGATTCCTTCTCCCCCTCTCCTTCCAGAAATCCATAGGGAGACAGTTGATCCTAGTGATCTCGTTTATCATGTAGCTCTAGTTGATATTACTAGAGATATTGTAGTAGGTAGGAAAATACGTACATGGGCTCGTCAGACTCTATAGGAGGAAGAAGGAAATTAAACTCCTCTTGGTACCTTCCAAGAGAGAAAGAGACCTTGAAGATATTTGTGCTATGTCGTAGCTATGAGCCACATCATTTATTTTGAGACTTCATGATATGATGAGGAATATAGTCAACTAGTATGGAGAGATTCCATCATGGAGGAGTATCAGTCCATCATGAAGAATGATGTGTGGTATATTGTTTCAAGACCTGAGGGTGTTAGCACTCTGTAAATTTGTTCGGCTAATGAAACAAATGACATAGGTAACCTACAAACCAAAATTAGAGTTGGGTACTATCCTTCTTAGCTCAAAGAGGGCTCTCTCATGTCACTTGGTGTTTCTTTAACAATCAATGGCTAGTTTTTGTTGTTTTAGGGTTTTTTATAAAGTTGTTGGCAAGGAAGGGGAGGGACACTTAGGGCTATGGAGTCAAAATTATGAAAATGAATGAAGACACTAACTTGTCTATAGAACTCTCCAGAGGATAAAGGCTAAATGAGGTGATAATTCCGAGTTACAATTTGTAAATTTGCAAAGTGTAGGAAGAAAAAAAAAACATGTAACTGCATGAGAGCATTAAATACATGAATTATGAATTAGTTAAGAAGAACTTAACATAGTTTAAATTTCTTCAGCCAAGAGCATCACAAGATGAATTTTGGGCGTTTGACTATCCAATTTAAACAGAAGACGATGAAAATGAAATCATAAATACAGGAAATACATACAAAGAGAGGAGACAAAACTTAGATCACCACCATTAGAATTTTTTGATGGAAATTTCAAAGAATTGTGCATATGTATTCAATTCAGCTTCAAAAAATTATAAATGAATTTTGAACTACTAAAATTGGGCCCTTGCACTTCTTACAACATTAATACATTTGGAGCTCCTAATTCTTATACAATTTGAGTTCCTTCAGTTAGAAACTGAATACAATAGCTGAATTGAAATGTTTCAGCTTCTAAAACAAATTATAATGATTACAAATGACAATTTCAGTATGGGAACCAATTAGAATGATTAACATAAAAACGTTTTATGATCCAACTGTTGATTCCTATGACACTTCATATTCTTCTTTTTTCACTTATTTTGTTTTGGTCTCCTGTCTGATCTTCCATGTTCAATGACAATTGGACATCATCTGTTGGATCCTGGAAAACTGCACTTTGTTTTAACCAGCCACACTATCTCCTTCCATTGCAAGTCAGAAGAGACATCATAGTCCATCATTTATTTGATTAGGATCTCCAGGTCAATGGAAGAGGAATATGTCATGACTGGTAGTCCAATATTAATGGTTTTGAATTGATTCAAAATCTCAAATTTGTAATCAAATGTTCAACTAGGCTTGCTCCTTTTAATTTTTCCTTTAGGTTTTCAAACATGAAGGGATCCATCTTGCATTGAGTGAGGTGAGAGTTGTATTCCTCCTGATCATATAATTTTCTTTTTCCATCCCAAAATGGTGGGAGGTCTTTAATGAAAAATTATTCAAATAGATCCTTGAATTCTTGTACACTTTTCTCCATTTGTATGGCCTTAGTTTGGACTGATTTTAGTAGGTTTTGTTTTGAAATGAACCTCCTAGCCCAGATGATCAATGTAGTCCTATATTTGACCCCAATGGTATGAAGATCTTCAATAGGGATGGATTTTAGAAGGTTTATGGCATTTTGGGCCCACTCTAATGGTTTCTTTGCTAAGGTCTCATTTACAATAGTGCACCCACTTCTAGTTGTGATGGACATGTTGTCTTTATCATTGATGAAGTTTAAGTACACTATGAACTTGGCATCTTCAATAGCTATAGAATACCATATTATATGTTTGTGTCCCTGCAACAATACTTTGACTCTTAATCTTATTGTCATCTTGTCTATCCTCTCCTATAGGGTTTGATTTTCCTTTTGAAACTGAGTCATTCTTTCATCCTTTGTTGTCATTTCCTATTTCGATTTCTCTATGTCTCCCTTTAACCCCTTGATTTCTCCTACCTTCAGGATAACTTGTGACATAAACCGGACAAGTACTTCAGTGCTTGGCCCAACTTCTATAGCATGAGGTAGAGCCAAAACCATGTTCAGTATTTTTTTGTGTCCTTGTGTCCAATTCACCTTTTCTTGTTCTAGCTTTAATACCCTAGCCTTGTAGTTCAATGCCTCTTGTTGAAATGCTTCCTTTTTGTGTTCTAGAGCAACCAGTTCTATTGTCTTTGGATTCTTTGTGGTAGACATTTTCAGTTTCTTCTTCATTCTTTGAATAAGTTTGTCCTTTTCATCCAATGAGGATTTGACCCCTTGCAGGCCTTTAGATTCTAACCTCTTGACTTGATTTTTCTAATCTCTGTTGGATTCCTTTTCTTGCCTTAACTTCCCTTCCAACATTATTGCATAAGTTGATAGATTTGAGTTCTTCAAGCTTAGGCCCAAGTAATATGAATACAACATATCACTAATATTCATGTGAAATTTCACTTTGTCTGGACCATTGATATTGTCATAATTTATATTGATCTCAGATACCTTGTCTTCATCTGCAAATACTATATTAAAGGTTCTCTTCTCTATATCTCTTACTATGAAGAGAGAAGAATTGTGTTGAGAAATATTTTCCACTTCAGGGACTAATTCCCTCATTTCACCCATGGCCATGTTTCCTTTCTCATCATATTGTTTTCCCAAATCTTCTTTAGATTGATAAGTTTCTCCAGATGTCTTATCAAAGATGTGATTTTTGTTGCTGAAAGTTCTTGAGCTGCCTTCACTTTGGAGCTTGCTTCCCTTCTCAACTTCTACGGTGTTGGTGCCACTCTCCACCATATCCATATTCACTTGTTCTTTAGGCTCTTCCTCCTCTAGGTCCACTTTTTGTGGGGATTGCATGATATTCATCTTCTTAGGGGAATTTTGTTGATCACTAGTGCTCAGGGGCTCTGAACTGCTTATCTTGTTGTAAACACTTACTTTGGGGACTTTAACTATCAACTTCTGAGGAGTTTATTGTGTTTGAGCTTGTTCCAAGGTTGCCTCCACTTATCGTGTTTGAGTTGGTTGCAATATTGTTTCCATATCAACACAGACTTCTAGATTTGTCAATTTATCAAAACCATCAACATGTTCATGCACATAAGGGGAATGCTCGTTCATCAGTATTATCTTGGATATGATATGATGTGGATCATATATTTTTCCCTATAGTTGTGAAAATCCAAACTCTTTGATATTTTCTTGGATCTGAGATAAGAATGATCTAGTCTTGACAATGACGGGTTGAATTTTGAAAGGGAATTTGAGGTTGGAGGCTTTGTGAAATTTCAGAAAATGATCTGTCTTTGATATGATTCTTTTCCTAATGAATTCAAGGGAAAAGATTATGGGTGTTAGAAAAATATGCAGAATATAGGGGGATTCATGAAAACCATAAACCCATATGACTGTTGAATGCATGGACAATACCCAATCCCCTACCTTGTTTTTTGTATTTGGCTGTAAATAGCTCCTCATGTCATCCATAACTCTTGGTAGGTTGGTGTTAAAAATCAAGTTGTAAACACTGGACATGACTTTGTCGATGAATATGAGAAATGTGATCGTCTTACATTTAGTTGATATGAATGTTGCTTCAAGAAACTCTCTCTTATTTTTTTCCGGGAAAATCTTCAACAAGTATCTATAATACCTTAAATGTCTTAGTGATTAAAAATTCACTAGATGTTTATAGACATTATCATCTATGAACTGGTCAAAACTAAAACTGACTGACATATTATACTCTGACTGAAAAAAGGCCAACAGGAAACCCAACATGACCTCAACCACATGCTTGTCATTATCTATACCTAAAATTTGACTCAGTTGGGAACATACCCATAAGACCTCAATAACCATGATACTCACACTCATTGGAAAAGACAGACTTTCAGAAATATGCTCCGGTTTGAAAATTGTCTGTAAGAATAGGTCTTTGACTTTTGATGGACACTCACTGTAAACCCTAATTAGATTTTCTTCCTCGAACGATTCAGACACTGTGAAGAAGGACTCTGGTTTGTCAAGAGAAACTCGAATTGATAGACTCTCTACCCTACACAGGACCTCAGACCCCTGTTTAATGACAAAAACTTTATCTTCCTATGAATATTGTGTTGTGCACCAACCTATGAATTCGGGGAAAGGGAACGCAACATTGAAAACTAAAGGGGATATAGTGACATGAAATGCTTCAAGGAAGGGTATTTGCTTCCCTAAATTATCGGATAGATTAGCTCTGGACATGGGGATGGGTAGAATAATGATTTCAGTGTCGGAAACATCTGAATCTCGGTCAATTAGGGCTTCTTCATTTGACACAGGGTCTTGCTATGTTACTGAAATTATGATAAGGTCCATGGTGGCAATGAAAAATACTTGTAAATGAGTGGAAAAGGCATGAGTTTGGCATACTGTTGAGATTTATTTTGAATGGAGTGGTCACACCAACTTTCAATGTTCCAGTATTTGAAAAAATAATAAAATAAATGATGAGGCCCCTTTATATATTTTTCCTATTTTGGGGGCACGAGAAGGTGGTTTGGGGAAACCCTCTTTTTTCCCTGAAATGTAAAAAATGGCACCATGTGGTCCCAACCCAAAACCATGGTTTATTTATCAGCTCGCTTTCGGGAATTATACTCCGTGCAACTCCTTCCCCCGAAAATATCCCTAACCGTTGATCTGGTGCGCTTTTGATCTGTGACACATCACGTCCCATCAACTTAGCACCTACTAGATATAGCCTCCTCCTGCTAGACTTGGACTTTTCCTCTATTTTTTCCTGCCTCCACATTAGTTTATCGCCTTGCTATGTCTAAAAAAATCGATTTCGCAAAGACGTTTTTTATGGTGATAACATGGGCTCCAACTAGGGATGGTATCCTCCTAACGAGGTAGAAAATAACAATAGACTGAGTGCCTACCCATTGGGATTTGATTTACTCCTACAACTGAATTTACCAACATCTTATTCAAAAAACTCAAAATCTACTCAACATAACTTAGTGCCTTCCTTTTAGGCTTCAATTTCTGTTGATTTAATTCCAACTACTTCAAAGGAAACAAAATGGTTATATACAATGAATGGAAAGGGTGATAGTTTCCTTAAATGATACAATGTTTCAGAAACTTGCCATTCACAGGTCCTCCTCCAACGATATCTCCATTACTCTCATGTATTAGATAGGCATTATTCCCATGGTATGCCACAATTTTGAAAGGTGGCAACCATCGATAGTCAAATTTCCCATGTTTTCCTCTGTCTTCATTTCTGGCATCCCATATCAACACCAAGTATCCCACTTTGAAATCATCTTCCTTGGTATGCCTATCAAAATCCTTTTTAATCTTGTCTTGGTGCAACTAAGAATTGTTGAAGGATTTTTCTCTTGTTTGTTGGACACTGATTAGTTCATTGGTTCTCCTTTGAGTGGAATCTGTTTCAGCATTCTACTTCTATAGAACCCTCATCACTGGAAATCATAGTGCAGTAGAAAAAATTTTGTCTATGCCATACACAATTTGGAAGGGTGAAGTGTCAATAGATCTTTTTGTATTGATCCTGTCATCCCATACTGCATGGATTAGATTTTTGTGCCAAGATTTTTTGTTTTCTTGCAACATCTTCTTGATAATTCCAACTAATCTCTTATTTGATGACTCAGCTAACCCATTACCTTGAGGGTAATAAGATGTGGAGTTTTTTGATTAAGGTTGGTTGTCATTGATGTCAACCCTTGAAGAAAGACCCTTAGCACAAAGGTTTGGGTAATGGACCCAATAGTGTTTGATGTAAATATGACTCATTATTTTTTTTTCATGGTTGATAAGAATTAAATATGGATGAACTCCAAAGTGGTCCCCTTATGGTGAAAGCCCTCATGGGAAGACGCTTTGTGCATTAAGAGAACCCATGATTAATTGTGAAATAATGAGATGAAGGAAAGTGAATTTGTCAGGGAACATATCCTAGATGGATAGTTCTTGTCATGTCATTTCTGGTGGTATGTGGAACGTCACATAATTCCTCATGGTTAGAGAGTTATGGCCATGAGAAGTTGGAGACCCCAGGTTTGGGT
>JZKD02S2089057.1:1916550-1936320 GCA_000966675.3 Picea glauca | reverse complement strand
ATTACTTCAAGTTAGGGTTGTTGACTAATCCAAAACTAGGCATGTGAGACTAAAGAAAAGTTTGATGAAAATGCTAGTCTCTTGTTTTTAAAGTTAAGGAAGGTTTGCAGAAATATGATCATATACACCAGGCCTATTACAGATTTACAATTCAGATTTGGATGATGAAATTGATGAGGGATTTTGGTTGAGGTACATGTTGAGTACATGGTTTAGACAACTAGTTGATGAGTTGGTGCACACACATGAGTTGTATAGTTGATGATGTTGGTAGATATTGATGAGTCATAGTTGATGAGTAGTTGACACATGATTGGTACATACTTGGCACATGGTTGGATGCACTTGCTTATGGTACATGTTGATTACAGGTTGGTGCATGGTTGATGCACTTGTTTATGGTACAGGTTGATGCATGGTTGATGCATAGTTCAGATTTATTGGTACAGGTTTACAGTGCTATATCTCATAGTGACAGTGTGACAGTGGTTCCATCATTCTACGTCTACTTCAAGGTGGTAGGACGGAGCAAGGATAGGTGGTTGTAGCCACCTTCCGGTTGTAGCCAGAGAACATTAGGGGTTGTAGCCTCCTTCTGGTTGTAGCCAGAGATTTGGGGAGTTGGATCTTCCCTCAGGTTATAGCCTGAGAAACTAGGGGGTTGGAGCCTCCTTCCAGTTGCAGCTGGAAAAAAAAGGAAGTTGGTGCTTCCAATGAATGTAATTCTTCAAGACACATAAGAAAAATCATTCTGTGGTTTTGTCCCGATTTGGGTTTCCACGTAAAACACTGGTGTACTGTGTATGTGTGTGATTGTTTATTTATTAATGCTCATTATTGGATAATAATTATACATTGATATAATATTTGAAGAAAATGGATTATAATTACATTATTATTGATTCACGCCCCCCCCTCTCAGTAATCCAACAAAGTGGCCAAGAGTGATATTGTAGTCAATGTAAAATTTTTCCATCTTCTTGGAATTAAATGTTGTTTCATTGTCTGTAATGACTTTGATTGGACACCCAAACCTGGACAAATCATTTTTCTCCAAAAAATGAATGATAACAACATATGTGTCTTACCTGGTGGGAACTTCTTCGATCCGCTTGGTGAAATAATATGTGGCTGTTAGTATCCACTTGTGTTGAACTGAGGACTGTGAATGAATTTCTCCTATGAAATCAAGGCCCCATTGTCTAAAAGGTGCTTCAATTGAGATGGGATTTAAGGGAAAATGATGTAGTTTTCTCTTCCCATCAAAATCTTGGCATTCATGACATCTTGAAACCTCTTTATAGACATTGGAAAAAAATCTAGGCCAATAGAACCCAACCCTCAATATCTTGTGCACAATAGTTTTCCAATAATGGTTTCCTCCACAATCACCTTTATGGAATTATTTGATGGTCTTCTATACCTCTTCCTCCAAAAAACAACTCAAGAATATACCTCCTGGATCCTTCCAATATCGAGATTGATTTACAATACAAAAATTTTCTTCTTTTAGCTTTAAGAAACTGGCCTTGGTTTTACTCAATTTAGGAGGATCCTACAAATTTCTCAACACATAAATAATATCATACCATGGGGATTCAAGGAATTTTTGTTATACATGAGGGGCCCTTTATTATTCTAAATATGCTCACAAATAAACAATTAAATTTATTCCCAGGAGCTCACAATTTGTTTGTGCCATCAGCTTTGCAAGTCTCTGCTCCTTGATCAACTTTTTAGGTTTGATCTCAAGGTCATATTCCAAAAACACAATTATCCACTTTCCCCTTTCCCCCTCATGATTAGGCTGAGTTAAAATGTCTTTCACAAAACTACTGGGTACATAGGTGGTGGTATTAGAATGCAAGATATAAAATATGAACTCCTTTAGGGCCTTGACCAATGCATATGCCTTCTTTTCCATGATATCATACTTCAACAAGGAATCTCTCAATGTCCTGCTATAGTATTCTATAGACTTCTCAAAATTCTTCTCATCCTTCTGTAATAAAACACTAGCAATGGTGTGCTCTGAGGAGAAAGAGAACAATATAAGGTATTTTTCAAAATTAGGACAGGTGAGTACTGGGGCCTTGGTCAATGCCACTTTAATGTCTTCAAAGGATTTTATGGCTTCAGGGGTCCACTTTATCTTGTTTCTTTTCTTCAACATGTTAGTGATATACTTTATGATTTCAACCAGATTAGGGATGAATCTTCTTAGAAAATTCACTTTCCCCAGGAAAGATTGCACTTTTTTTTTCTTCTAGGTGTCCCCATTTTTAAGATCCCCTCAACTCTATTGTGATTTATCATTATCCCCTCCTTTGAAATAATGTGACCAATCACTTCCCTTCTTCCATGCCAAAATTCAACTTCTTGGGGTTCAATGAAATGCCAAAATTTCTACACTTCTGAAAAGCCCTTCTTAGATGCTTGAGATGTTCTTCATCAGAAACCAAATACACAGTGATATCATCTAAGTAAATAACAATGAATTTGTATTTCTCATCAGCAAAATATATGTCCATATCTCTTTGAAATGTTTCTCCTACATTCATGATCCCAAAAGGAATCTTATCATACATGAAGGTACCCCATGGCATTGTGAATGTTGTCTTTTCCTGATCATCAGGGTGAACCATGATTTGATTATACCAAGAGAAACCATCTAGCATTGACATTTTTTGAGAACCTACCACTTTCTATAGAATGTGATCCATCTTAGGCAGTGGATAGTTGTCCTTGAGAGACACTCTATTCATATTTATGAATTCCACACACAACCTGATCTCACCACTCTTGTTTCTGACAGGCACTAGATTTTCCACCCACTTGGAAAATCTCAAAGATACTATGATCTTGGATTCAAACAACTTCTTTATCTCTTTATCAATCAAGGGAAACAACAAAGGATTGATTATTATTAACTTCTTTTTGAAAGATTTATGATCTTGTTTGATTAGAATCATATGTTGAATTACCTTGGTATCATAAACATTCAGGTCTTCATAACTCCATGCAAAAATATAAGGGAATTATTTCATTAAATTGATATCTCTTTTCTTGACTTCAGGGTTGAGTTTCTTGGATAAATTGATGATCTTGGGATCTTCCCGAGTCCCAATGTTGCAATATTCAACATATCCCTCATTTATAGTGATTTTAGGACTCCTGGCCACATCATTCTTATCAAAGAGTTTTTCCAGTGGAACGAGGTCTTTGGGAATGATGTTAATTTTTAGCTGCACTATGTGTCTACCAACAATCTGATTTTTGAAGTAACCATCCTTTGTGAACACAATTATATCTACCTCATCATCACAATATTATTCATCAATATTGAAATTGTCAAACCCATCCTCCATCTTGATGAAACATTCCATTTTTTTATCATCTTCAAAAACCTTCTAGTACTTAATATTATTAGGAATTGTTGGTCTATGCTTGATCTCGGTTTCATATCCCCTATTAGGAAAGATTGGAATTTTGAAAACTGAGGCTGAAGCATTGAGAGAGTCAATAATCTGATTCTAACCCCTTAGAATTGTTGAGAGACTATATTCTAAAAATTCTTCAAGAAGGTCAAGAAGATTCCTATATTCTCTTAATATGGGGTTCTTTTCTTGATATATTCCCTTCACCTGATTTATGATCAAATCAGAATCTCCATGAACAAATATCCTCATAGAACCCATTTCTTTCAAATCCTTCAATCCCAACACCAATGCCTCATATTCAACCATGTTGTTTGTGCAATCAAAGACAAGTTTATAAGAGTACATTTTTGTGGCCAATCTAGGGGGGTTAATCCACACAACAACGCCTTCACCCTCTTTGTTGATAGCTCCATCAAAGATCATGTTCCACATCTCATTTTTTACACTATCCTGCTATTCTAAAATTTTCTCAATCTGTTGATCAAATTTGTCTTTGGCAGCCATATCCACTCTATCCCTTTCTCTTCAACACATAAATCATTGAAGAAAATGGAGGAACCCATCTCAGTATCCACATAGTAGATGGGATGGTTATTTGGTTGGGCCTTGTTACTAACCATGTATCTTAGCAAAAACTCCCTGTATAATATCCTATATTGACCAAAGATAGGGATGGTGGCATATGACATATCCATCTGCAAAGTTCATTTCAACTTTGCAACCCATGACCTAGATAACAACATGCCAAAATTGGGAGGGATATCGACAAACACTACATCCATGACCATATTCTTTGTTGGAATTTGAGACAAAGATACCACCATATTTTTTATTAGGCCCATGCACTTCACCTTCCTTGAATCAAAAGAGAAAAAATCTTTGTAAGGCCTTATGATGTGCATGACCAATTGCTCCATGACCACCTTGGGCATCAGGTTATGGGATGCACTTGAATCCAACATAGCATTGTGCAGTGTATTATACCATATATAAAAAGTATGTAGAACATAAATAAAATGGTAGAAATGGTAGAATAACAACAATATAACCAAAACAATCACCACAATAACACAAATGATATAAGAATAACAACAGAAATAACACTTTGATTCTGAGAGAAATGTTCAAGGGCCTCTTCAAGGGGGAAACCTCCATTCGAGCAGAGCTCTATTACAATAATATCCAACCTAGGGTTCTCATACCCTCAACTCCTTTTTATACTAAATATGTCTATCAAAAGAAGCATCTAAAGGAAGATCATTCTAGAAGCAGAAGCTTCTATAAGGTCTTCTTACATTTGAATTATTCTATTTTATTTCAAGGCCTTATTAATATTGATATTTATTACATCCCAATATATTGTTATACCTATGTGCGGGTTAGGACCCTAATATGTCCTCCCCCTTAAAAAAAACCTTGTCCTTAAGGATTGAGATGTGGAAATTGTTGCAGAATGGTAGTTCGTTCCCAAGTGGGATCTGCTAGAGTTGTATCTTTCCACTCGACTAACACTTCCTTGATGGTTCTCTAATATAGGCGACGCTCACGCTGGTCCAAAGATGCTTGTGGATATAGCCAAATTGATCCTTCTTCGTCTAAATCGGGAAGGTTGGTTTGAATTTGGCACTTAGTTCCAATCACCTTATTTAAGCATGAAACATAAAAAATGGGATGTATCTTAGAATGACCGAGCAAAGATAACTGATAGGCCACCTGTCCCAGATGCTTGAGAATGGTATAAGGACCATAAAACTTGGGCAATAGATTCTAACAATGCTCGACCTTGAGGGAATTTTTCTTTTAAGGTTGCAGTCGAAGAAACACATGATCCCCTTCTCCAAATTGACGTTTCGAGCGACCTTGATATGCTTGTTGCTTCATGCGATTTTGTGCCATGACCAAATTCTCTTTGAGGGTATGGAGAATAGCTTCTTGAACTATAAGCACTTGGTCAACTACCTAGACCTTCGAGACACCCAGTAAGTATGAGAGAACCGAAGGTGGATTTTGTCCATATACCACTTCAAAAGGAGTCATGCATGTAGTTGTATGGTATGAAGTGTTGTACCACCATTCAACTAGGGGTAACCATTGAGCCCACAGATTTTGATTTTTCAAGGAAAAACACCTCAATATGTTTCCAAACACTTGTTGAGAACTTCTGTTTGACCATCAGTCTAGGGATGATAAGCTATGCTGAGATGCAATTGGGTGCCTTGTAGCTTGAACAATTCTTTCCATAAATTGTTTGTGAAAGTTGGGTCACGATAAAAAATAATAGAATGCGGCATGCCATGAAGCTTGAAGACATGATCCATGAAAATTTGAGCCACCATGGATGTTATGAATGGGTGTTGAATATTATAGAAATGAGCATAATTGGAAAGGAGATAAACAACCACCATGATGACTTATTTATTTCTCGATTTGGGTAAGCCTGTAATAAAGTCCATAGTGATATCCCTCCAAATAGCAGGTGGAATCAGAAGCGGTTGCAGTGTGCTCAGATATTTGACTATTTCTCCCTTGTTGTGTTGACACACATCACATTCAATGAAAAAATTACAAATGTATTGTTTCATACCATCCTAGAAAAAAGAACGTTTGACTCTGTCATAGGTTTTGGTAAACCTAGAGTGCCCAGTTGTGGGTGTAGCATGAAGCTCAGAAAGTACCGTAGATTTAATTTTTGATTGTTTACTTTACTACAAACGACCTTTGTATCAAATATCAGCATGGAGACAAGAGTACCCTGGGGAAGCTGAAGCATTGGACTGCAATTTTTGGATTAGATGCAAACTTTTGGGGTCATGTAACCATTCCTCATGAATGGCTTGGAGCCAACTTGTACAATGAAGGAAAGAGAAAAAAGGCATCCATCATCTTCATATTTTTGGGAAAGTGCATCCACAACCACATTGTCTTTTCCTTTCTTGTAAATGATCTCATAATCATATCCAAAGAGATTATTCACCCAATTTTTTTTCTCTAGGGAGGAAATGCCTTGTTCCAGAAAATACTTGAGGCTTTGATGGTCTGTCTTAATTTGGAAGCATTTCCCCAATATATAAGGGTGCCATAGATCAACGAAATGGAAAATAGCCAACATTTCCTTTTCATAGATTGATTTTCCAAGATTTCTTTCAAACTATTTCTTGCTGGTAAAGGCCAACGACTGATCCTCTTACATAAGGACATCACCAATTACTTTCCATGAAATCAGGAAGAACCGGTACTAGAGTGGTGCACATGGTCATCTTCAAGGTTTGAAAAGCTTGAGCAACTAATAGAGTCCACGTGAAAGATTTCTTTTTTAGGAGTGCAATGAGAGGTGTTACAATCTTTCCATAACTCTTAACAAACTTGCGATAATAACCTATTAATCCCATAAATCCAGGCAAGATTTTGAGAGTCTTTGGGTGAGGCCATTCTTGCATACCTTAAATTTTTTTAGGATCCACCCTAATGCCATTGTTGCCAACCATATGACCCAAGTACTCGACTTCTGAGGTGTAAAAAGCACATTTAGATTGTTACAGGAAAGGTTGGTGCTGAGAAAGTAGATGGAGAAATCGATCCACATGAGCAATATGGTCTATCTAGGTTTTTCTATAGATGAGGATATCATGAAAGAAAACTAAGACATATTGACGGAGAAAAGGATGAAAGACATGATTCATGAGGATTTGGAAGGTGGTGGGGGGGAATTACACAAGCCAAAGGGCATGACCAAAAACTCATAGTGGCCCTCATGAGTTATAAAGGCAGTCTTGGGAATGTCTGCCTCTTTCGTACGTATCTGGTGGTAGCTAGAATGAATATCAAGTTTAGTAAAGAATTGGGCACCACTCAATTCATCCAAGAGGTCATCAATGACAAGAATGGGAAATTTGTCATTAATGGTAACTTTGTTGAGGGCACGGAAGTCAGGACACATTATCCAAGAAACTTCTTTATTCAAGACCATGACCATTGGAGAAGAGTAGGGGATCGTACTAGGGAATATAACACCTGTGTTAAGGAGTTCCTGGACCATTTTCTCAATTTCATTTTTTTGGGAAAAGGGGTGACAATGCAGACGAATATTGGGAGGAAGGCTTCCTGGTACAAGGGGAATGGAATTATCATGAACACCATGGGAAGGACAGAGTCCCTGGGTAGTGGAAGAGACCACTTGAGGTTTAGAAAGGATGGATTGGAGGTCTTGCAGCACCGAGGGTGTCTCTATTGCTTGTATGGCATGGAGTTGGGAAATAACACCAGAATGACCTTTTCTGAGAAGCTTTTCCATGTGATGGGAACTAATGATCTCAGGTGAACCAACAAGAATGCCTTGGAACTTATATTGTTGGCCCTCCTGGTCAAATTGCATGGTTAATTCCTTAAAATACATGAGAATGGGACCCAAAGTCCTTAGCTAGTATGCACCCAACACAATGTCACAACCGCCCATGTCAATAGAAAACATATGATATTTCAAGTGGTAGCCACCAATTTGGAGACACACATTTTCACAACGCCCTCCACATTTCATGGAGCCACCATTGACAATCATTATTTGGAAATTATTGACTACATGGATGCAGCAATGAGTTTCTTGGGCAATGCGGCGATGACTAAAGTCATGGGTGCTTCCACTATCAACCAAAATGATGACCTTCCTATGCTTGATGTAACCAATTAGTTTCAGGGTTTGGGGAGAAGAGAAGCCAGTGAGAGAATTTAGGGAAATGTCCAGTTCTACTTTGGGAGGGTCTGAGGGAGCGATGATGTCAGTGGTTTTAGGTGACCTGGACACAAGGGGAGTTTCAACCTCCTCTTCCAAAATATCCTCTGAGATGGCCATAAAAAGATTTTGTTCCTTACACTTGTGGCCTGGGAAATATTTGTCATCGTAATTATAACAAAGGCCTTTGAGTTGGCGTTCAGGAATTTCAACCCCGATCAATTTTTGGATCTTTAGTGGAGTGGAGGGAGTAGTGGGATTTACTAGTTTAGTGCGAGGGATAAAGGAGGGTTTCCAGTTTCGAGAAGATGCAACTTGTTGTGCTTCTTTATATATTTTAGTAGCTTCCACCCAAATCTGAGGCCGAGCCAAGAGGACATGGGCCTGAATCTCATCCATGAGGCCACTAATAAAACACTCTCAGAAAAAGGAATCAGACATGTCCTATGCTCGAAAAGCTAGGTGCTTAAAAGAAACTATAAATTATTCCACTATTCTTGATTGTTTCAACTTTTTCAAATGGCCCAAATGGTTGGTGCTAGTGCCAAAGAGCTCATAAATCTCTTCCACAAAGTGTGTCCAAGAAATATACCATTGAAGAGAAGTTTTTCTCCATTACCACCATTGCAAATGTTCTTGATCTAGATGGAGAACACCATACCGGAGTTTGGACAAGTCATGTATAATGTCTTATAAAGAGAAATAATATTCCATTTGGGTTACCCAACTAGTGGGATCCGAGCCATCAAATTTGGTCACATCCACCCATAGAAGGTGTAGGTCACATTGAAAGTGATGGTGTTGAAGGTTATGGGAATGAGAGGAATTTTTAGCTTCAGTATGTGGAGGTGGGTCAGATAAAGGGTTATCTGTAGGAATACGCAGGTTGTTGCAGAGTTTTGAAAACACAGATTCAAGTTGGGTGGTCAGGTCTTGTTTGATTTCCTCCATTGAGGACTGCATGGTTGTATTGATGGCAACAACATTGGCATTGAGTTGTTTCACTTCTTGTTAGGTCTCAGTGAGATTAGATTGCAAGGTAGTGAAGCAAGCTTCCAATTCTTGGCTATGGGTATGGGCCATGATGATGAGGGAACTAAAATGGGGCAGGTGGGGTCAAAAATTTTACCGAAAAATGATATGTATGAATTTGATAAGGGAGAAGAGATGAATCCAATGGAATAGGTCTCAAATAATGGTGAAAATTTTTCCAGACTCTTGTGGAGTTATACTCCGGCCTGAAGAATACTGCAGTGATGAAATTCGCAAATTCTTAACCATGAAAAAATGTGTAGTGATTTGGAAAACCAAACACAGTTGCGCGGTAATAGATCTTGTCTGTTTTAATTTGTTTATGTTTCTTTCCCCTAGGGTTAGGTATTCAAGGGTTCTACAGACAAGGGTTTTCCCTATGCTATAGCTCTTTGATATACGTGAGGGGTCCAACAGTAGTACTTAGCCCAATATCTCAGGGAACTAACTAAGGAGGCTAGACCGTGCCCTTAGCCATACTACCAGACTACCCAAGTACTAGAGAGTATCTTCCCGAGTGTTGTTATTGGTGGAACTATAGTAGTCAGGTAGTCGATCAATTTATCTAAAGAGGGATTTAGGAAATCCATGTCGATCCGTACAAAAGTGTTGTCTAATGTGATACCACTCAAAAGGGTACCAACAGGGGTTACAAGGGTGGCCAGCAAATGTGGGCTTAAGTACCACTTGTATTTCATGTAGGTATGAATCCCTCAACTGTGGGTTTATGCACGTAACGAAAGATCTTTGTGGCTTAAAGATGTCAGAATATGTCTCTACCATGAAAAACAAATTAACCCACAATTTTTGTCGAGGAAAGTGCTCTGATGCCACTTGTACTATACTAGATATAAAAAGTATGAAGAACATAAATAAAATGCTAGAAATGGAAGAATAACAACAATATAACCAGAACAATCACCACAATAATACTGAAATGATATAAGAATAAAAACAAAAATAACAGTTTGATTCTAAGAGCAATGTTCATGGGCCTCTTTGAGGGGGAAACCTCCAGTTGAGCAATGCTCTATTACAATAATATCCAAGCTAGGGTTCTGATACCCTCGACTCTTATTTATACTAAATATGTCTATCAAAAGAAGCATCTAGAGGAATATCCTTCTAGAGTCGGAAGCTTCTTTTAGGTCTTCTTACATTTGACTTATTCTATTTTATTGCAAGGCCTTCTTAATATTGATCTTTATTACATACGAATATATTATTCTACCTATGTGCAGGTTAGGACCCTAACATGCATAGTCATATCGTGAATCTTCAGACTAAAACTGAAAGGGGGGATTTCATCAACATCACTACTTTCCTCTACACATGGGCCAAACAAGATGGCAGGATGGTCATCTTGTATGTTCAAAGTGTCATAAGTTTGTTCCATCTTGATCATTTTGATGATATGATTTTTATATTCATTGTTCTTTATCAATTCGTTGAATGATACAAAGAATCTTGGCCATTTCACTTTCAAAATTAAAAGAAGATGAGGTTTTCTCTACCTCTTTGATGTTTGTCTCCTTTCTTGCTTCAAGCACTTTCTTATGAGGTTCTTCCTTCTTATTTCCTTTTTCCACAACATATTTTGCAAAAGATTCCTTTTTTGGATGACTTGAAGACGGTATGTTATTCTGAGCTTCTTAGGTAATATTTCCCTTTGGATGATTTGCAGGCACTTTTTTTCCTCGAAGATTGTACTATTTCTAAAATTGCATGATGGCATTCTGCAGTCCTATTTGGTAATCTTCCTTTTCCACAGACAACCTTTCCTCATCCTCCTCCTGCCTAAAGATTTCATTTTCATCCATGAAATGGTCATGTTATTCTTTAGTCAAAAACACATTTGTTTCATTAGCATCACAACAATGCATGTTGTCTTCAAAATTTTCATCATAATTCTCATTTACAAAATTATTTTTAAAAGAAGGTCTTATTTTTTGGTCACCCTGGTTCCTCTACTCTCTTTGACTAGTTTGTGGAACTACTGGTCTTCTCTAATTTATGGTTGGAGCATCAAATCGTTCCTTGTTTTTAGGCTTACTGTCCAAAGAAATCCTCTCCATTAGTTTCTCTATGGTCTTGATCATCATTTCAAACATCTTTTCTGATGTCTCTGAGGTTGAAGGTTGTGCTTTATCTTGAACCTTGTTCAGGTCCATATCAGAGTTAGATTTGATCTTTCCTAAAGCCATCATATTTACTTCAACATATATTGCATCATTCATCATATCATATAATGAAGTAGATCTTATTTCCCTTAATAACAAAGAAAAATCACATTCAAAGGAATCAACATATCTAAGTTGAGCAACTTTAGGAGGGGGTTTTACTTCAGTAGGAATTAAATTATAGACCTTTATAAATATGGCTAAAAAATCCTACATTGTTTCATCAGGTGACCTTCTCATGTTTTTATACTGAGTTAGCAACTGAAGGGGGTTTTTATTGTCACCCCATTTTGCAAGAAAATTGGTTTCAAAGGCTTCAAAATTTATGATACTAGCTGCTGGGAGAGATCTAAACCACTTTATGACTTCTTCTGCAAGACTTTGTGCAAACAACTTCATTTTTTCATCCTCAAAATAAACTTCTTCTAAGTCTATAAAATTATTGAACCAGTCTATATGTTTTTGGGCTGACACATTGCCTTCAACACCATACAATTTAATCCTCAAATTATACTCCCGGGGAAAATCATGTAACTAAGAAGGTAGAACAAGAGGGGAAAACATAGCTTCCATAGATGTTGTAAGGAATTGAAGTGGTTGTTGGTTCTGAGTATGAATCAAAAGAGGTTTGGTAGAGGAATATAAAATTAAATCTTGGAACCTATTCCTATCAAAGATGACCTCGTTCAAACAAGAATTTGATTTAGTTCTGAACAAAGTTTGATCAAATTCCATATCAAACAATATCTTCAATGATTATTACTCCATCTTTGGGCAAGGATATATATCTTTCAAAAAAAAAGTTTGGGATTATTGGATTTTATTTTCTTTTGTGTACAATTTTCTCAGGATCAGACACAAGAATCACAGCTTCTAGGTCTAGGTTTCTCCTAGTGTGAATTCTCTTGGGAACTAGGATTTCTATCTCAAATTAATTTGTGCTATTGGTCTCTTGGTAATGAAGTCATCAGGGTAATTTTAGTCTTAGCCAATAAGGTGCTTCATTCACTATCACCCTCATGAATCAAATCTGAAGCTTTAAGTCATTCTTTTTCTGAGGAAACTTTCACTTTTGATCCTTGACAACAACGCCATAATGTTAGCATTCTGTAAATTTGTTCGGTTGATAAAACAAACGACATAGGTGACCTAAAAACCAACTTTATATCTGGTTACTAGCCTGCTTATCTCAGAGAGGGATCTCTTGTGCCACTTGGTGTTTCTTTGACAATCAGTGGCTAGGTTTTGTTGTTTTGGGGGTTTTTATAAAGTTGTTGGCAATGAAGGGGAGGGACACTTAGGGATATGGAGTCAAAATTATGAAAATGAATGAAGGCAATGACTTGTCTATAGAAATATCTAGAGGATAAAGGCTAAATGATGTGATAATTCTAAGTTATAATTTGCAAATTTACAAATTATAACTTATAATTATCGCCTCATTTATCCTTTATCCTTTGGAGAGTTCTACAGACAAGTCAATGTCTTCATTCATTTTCATAATTTTTACTCAATAGCCCTAAGTGTCCCTCCCCTTCCTTTCCAACAACTTTATAAAAACCCCCAAAACAACAAAACCTAGCCATTGATTGTCAAAGAAACACCAAGTGACACGAGAGATCCCTCTCTAAGATGAGAAGGCTAGTACCCATGTCTAAAGTTTGCTTGTAGGTTACCTTTGTTGGAAAACTAAGAGGGGGGGTGAATCAGTTGTTACCGTGCTTAAACAATTATGCTTCTTTTAAAAAAAAAATTACAAGGCACTCAATGATGATGACAATAATGCAGGAAAATAAATGATGGCACATTCAGCATCAGTCGCATATATGAGAAACACAGAGACGGATATTTCCCAAGGAAACCCATACAGGGTAAAAACCTCTTTTTATTTATATCATAAGTAATGGTTACATTCTTTACATTATCATACATATGATCACCAACTCATAATGAGGCTACAACCTCAGTTTTGCAAGCTGCTACTTGCTGAGAGCACCAACTCTCTGTTTTCTCTAGCACCCACTAGAAGGAAGCACCAACTCCCTAATTTCTCTAGCACCAACTAGAAGGAAGCACCAACTCCCTAATTTCTCTAGAACCAACTAGAAGGAAGCACCAACTCCCTATGTTCAAGCACCCACTTGAACCTCTGAGGACACCAGTCCTCCCTAGCACCTCCCAACCACCCTAAATTATAAATTCTTTGTTACTAATACTTATTACAGTGATATAAAGTTATTCAATGGCTTACCAACCTTGTCATTGTTCTGTTACACTGCTCTACCCTGTCTGCATCAGTGTCTTCTGCACACCCCTTGCACTTTCTGTTCTTCTTCCTTTTATGCTCTATGCACCATATCCCTTCAATGCACCATTCCTCGATTATGCATTTATACTCCTGCGCTCTACCTCCTTCCACACCCATGAATTCTCCTCCACTACGACAACTTCCATCCCTTCTTTGTTCAACATTCTTATAGTCTCTGTTGTCTTTGTGCATGCAATATTCACAATGCCTCTGCATGCTCACTCTGTGCCAAATTCCTCCACATATAGAGTGCTCTATCTGATCATCATCATGACTCTTCATCTTCTCTGGCCATTTGAGACTCTTCGTCTTCTCTGTGACATTCAAGCTCACCTTCTTTGTTTTAGTTACAGGCCTCAATGCTCATCCAGCTATCAATTGCCTCCACAAATATCTTCATCCCTCTTGGAGATTCCCAGAGATTCTTCACCTCCTCTGTCAATCACCCCAAAGTGTCTTCGAGTCCTCTGGAAGAAGCCATCAGTGGTTTCTGGTAGTTACATTGTGTCGTGCTATAGTAGCCCTCCGATCTTGTTCAAATTCACATGCACCGTTGTATTGGCTCCATGGGATCTTGCATTTATTTCGACATTTCGGCATTCGACAATTCAACATTCATGTGACCATGTGTCTCGACACTCCTAGTCATGATCCTCGAAAAGGAGATTGGTTTCTCTAGCTCTTTCCTCCATCTGTCACCGATGTGACCAAGGGTTGTGACCACATCCTTATGCATAAAGCGCTTTTGCGATTTCGCGTTTCATGAATCTGAAGATGAGGCATCTAGACTCTCCAAGTCGTGATCTCCAAAACCTGGAAATGGAGCTTATCTGGATTGACTCCTTCCCTTCTCGTGACCACCAGCAGTGACCATAGACTGTGCCAAAAAGGCGCTTCATATTTCGTGAGTTTACACACCATGCTCCATTGACCCTAAGTCAGTGAAATTCCAATTGCTTGCCACTTGTCCTATGATTCGATGGTTCAGATCTGATCTTGATTTGACGGCTGTGATTAACTTGTGATTTCACATCTCATGATTTCTTCGATGGAGGTTCTTGTCTCTCTGACTTGCGATAGGTGATAATCCGAAATAAAGTTGGATCGATAGTCCATATTACACCTTGATCTGACGGCTACGATTAACTCATGATATCACATCTCGCGAGTTCTTCGATGGAGGTTCTTGTCACTTCAAGTTGTGATAGCCAAGACTCCGAGATGGAGCTCAGTTCAATGGTCCTTGTTCTTGGTGATCTGATGGTCCTAATCTTTTCATGATCTCGCATCTCACTGATCCTTAGATGGATATTCTCGTCACTCCAAGTCGCGATATAAACCCTAAAATGGAGTCTTTGACATGATCTAATCTTCTGCCATGTGTCCTTCTTGGATCAACGGTCAAGATTTTATCGTGATCTCACATATCGTGAGTTTGAATCTCTTTCCTTTGAATTTCATGACTTGTGAAACTTCGAAGTGGAGTCTTTGTGGTGCTCTAATCTTTCGCCACACATCCTCTTGATCAATGGTCAATATCTTATCATGATTTCTCATATCGCGATCTCATCATTCCTATGGTATTGTTTCTTGACTCTCCAACTTGCGATTCATGAAACCCCGAAGTGGTGTAAGCCTGTTGAAGTCACACGTGGATTGACACATGTCGAATAACTGCCACGTGTCACTCTGATTCGTGACTTAAATGTGCCTGAAATGTTGAATCAGTTTGACACTTGTCATTGTCTGGTTGTGCCACGTGTTCTTAGCTAATGTGGTTTGCTGACATGAGTTGGATCGATGGTCCAAATGTGATCTTGATTCAACGGATCAGATCATATCGCTATTTTGACAGTCCTATGGTATTGTTTATTGGCTCTCCATGTCGCAATTCGTGAAACTCTGATTTGTGAACTTGCTTCACCTTGCACTTTTAAAGACTGAGTAAATTCTCCTGGATCCTATGATGGTCGGTCCTCGTGCTCGGATCTAACACCCGAGATCTATCCTCCATATATGTGCACTCTTCTTCTCTATATTGAGATCTGACATCCATCAAGAATTCTGAATTGTTGATCCAACGATCAGTGTTGCTGCTCCTCCCCGATTATCACTGCCCTGTTGATAATCACTATTGTACTTGCCATCAATGACAAGCATACACTGCTTGTAAAAAATGCCACAATCTCCCCCTTTGGCATTGATGGAAGCAAAGTCACCCAGGTTCTTTTCTCCCCCTTTGAAATCAATGTCAATGAAAACACGCTCCCCTTGAGCTGTTTCATTAATTTTTAGGGGGTATCAGATATGAAACCAATACAGGACTCCCCCTAACAGGATGGGCTCTCTTAGAGGTGAGACGAGATGACACCCAACTTCTGTCTGAGATATTCAAATGGTGTCTTGGCTAGGGGTTTAGTAAAGATGACTGCAATTTGTTCTGTGGTGGGAATGTAATGGACCTGAACAATCTGATTGGTGACCTGCTCTCTCAGAAAATGATATTTTATGGGAATATGCTTGGTCTTAGAGTGGAGGATAGTCTTTTTAGACACACTAATGGTACTAGTGTTATCACAATGAATTAGGACTGGTGCAGTGTATTTTACCTCCAAATCTACAAGTGTCTGAATCATCCATAATACCTGAGTGCAACAGGTAGCAACAACAATGTACTCTGCCTCTGTAGTCGATAAAGAGATGGAGCCTTGTTTTTTACTAAGCCAGGCTACTAAGGAGTCACCCAGGAAGAATGCTCCTCCATTGGTTCTTTTTCTGTCATCAACACCATTTTCCCAATCTGCATTTGAATAAGCAGTCGACTGAAGATTTTGATTTATGGATACTAGAGACCATAATTTATTGTTTCTTTCAAATACCTGAATATCCTTTTGACAGCTTGCAAATGACTATGTTTAGGTGCAGCCTGATATCTTCCTACCATTCCTACAACATGCATTATGTCTAGGCGAGATGTTGTGATGTACAATAGGCTACCTATCATTGATCGATATGACCTTTGATCAACATCAGGTGAATCATCATCCTTGCTTAATTTACATCTAGTTACCATAGGTGTACCCATAGGTTTAGAATCTTCCATCAGAAATTTTTTCAGCATTTCTCTTAAATATTTTTCTTGAGAAATGAACATCCCTTTGGACCTCTGAGTAATTTGTAGACCATGAAAAAATGATAGTTCTCCTATCATAGAAATTTAAAATTTAGACTCCATGGAAGAAGAAAACCATTGTACAAATGAATCTTTATTACATCCAAAGATGATGTCATCTACATAGACCAATACGATGAGAAAATCATTATCCTCTATTTTAATATACAAATTATTGTCAGTTGTTCCTCTCTTGAACCCTTTGTCTTTGAGATACGTATTCGGTCTGTGATACCAGGCTCGAGGGGCTTGTGTTAAGCCATATAAAGCTTTCTTCAGTTTGCATACTAAGTTAGGGTTATAAAACAGTTTGAAACCCTCTGGTTGTTCCATATAGACTTCTTCACATAAATCTCCATATATAAAGGACGACTTGACATCCATTTGGTAGACTTTAAACCTTTTATGACAAGCATAGGCAAGAAACATTCTGATAGCTTCAAATCTTGCTACGGGTACAAATGTTTCATCAAAATCTAGTCCTTCTGTCTGAGCATAGCCTTTACAGACTAACCTCTCTTTGTTCCTGATAACTTGTCCTTTCTCATTCAACTTATTCTTAAAGATCCATTTGGAGCCAATGACATTTTTACCTTCAGGTCTTTGAACCATCTCCCACATATTGTTTTTGTCAACTGATCAAGTTCTTCATTCATTTCTTTAACCCGGTGGTCATCTTTGTTGGCTTCATTAAAATTCTTGGGTTCCATCATTAATATGAAGGCTATATGAGATTGTCCGATGTTTTTGATCATCTTTCTCTTGGTTTGTACTCCTTTGTCTTTTTCTCCAATTATCTGACTTGCAGGATGATTCTTTTGAATGATTATGGAGGAGGAATTTGTAGTTGAATATTGATTTGAGTCTGTCTGATTGTCGGAGTCTTGATCTGATTTAGATTCTTCGTTTTATGATTATTGGATCTATTCATCTTCAGCTTTAGCTATGTCTTCTGTAGAAGACTCATTACTATACACCTCTCTTGCTGGGATTCCCTCATCAATTTTTACATCAATACAGTCAACCATTTTATGCAGCCACTTATTATAGCATCTGTATCCTTTACTGTTTGTATCATACCCTAAGAAAATACCTTCATCATCCCTGTCATCATATTTTCCAAGGTTCTCATCATTATTCTTTATGTAGCATTTACTCCCAAAGACTCTGAAGTGTTTGATTGAGGCAGGTCTTCCAAACCATAATTCATAAGGTGTCTTGTCGCTTTGTGGTCTGAGGTGGGATTTTTTAAGCACATGGACTACTGTGTGTATTTATTCTACCCAATAGGTTTGACCAATGTTCTTCTCATTCATCATTGACCTGGCCATTTCTTGCACTATTTTGTTTTTCCTCTCAACTACTCCATTTTGTTGTGGAGTTCTTGGGATTGTGTATTCTCTCTTGATCACATGTTCATCACATAATTCCTTGAAGTCTCTTGACATGAACTCTCCTCCCTGATCTAATCTTACTGCCTTTAACCTCTTACCTGTTTGAGTCTATGTTAAAGCCTTAAATATTTTAAACTTCTCAAATGCTTCAGTTTTTTCTTTGAGAAAGCCAACCCAAGTAAGTCTGGAGTAATCATCGATAATTAGCATGAAGTAGTTTTCTTTCCCTATGCCTTCCTTTCTTGATGGTCCAAATAAATCCATATGAACTAGTTGGAGTGGTTTCTCTATTGAAGTAAAGCTCTTGGACTTGAACTGTGTCCCGTTTTGCTTCCCTACTTGACAGGTTTTACACATTGAATCTTGGGGCTTTGATATTCTTGGAAGATCTTTTACTGCCTCGAGGTTTTTGAGTTTGATTAAGTGGTCAAAGTTTAGATGTCCAAGTCTCCTATGCCATAACCATCTTTCATCGTGTTTGCTTAGATGACATTCTTGTCTATTTTCTTTCAGCGCATATTCATTATTTTCTGTCCTTATGCCTTTAGCCACCATTTGTTCTGAGTTTACAAACTTTATCTTGTAGTCCTTGGACATGAACAACACTTCGCATCCTCTGTCACACATTTGAATTACACTGAGCAGATTATGTTTCAACCCATCCACAAGTAAAACATCTTGGGCTTTTCCTTTTCCATTACGTAAGCTCACCATCCCTTTGCCTTTTCTTTTCCCTGGAGCATCATATCCAAAGGTTAAGCTTCCTGATTTGATTTCACTTAGAGATAGAAAATTGCCTTTGTCTCCCATCATGTGTTTGGAGCATCCAATGTCTATATACCAAGGGTTCATTTTTCTTTGAGCAGAAAATAATAATCCACACATGTCACTTTCCTTCTTCTTCCAAAACTTGACATTTTCAGCAGGGGATTTCAAATCTGGTTCATAGTTCCTTAACCGACAGTTAATAGATTTATGTCCAAAATTATTACAGGTGTAGCATTCAACCTCATTATTCAATAGGTCAAACTTATTGTTGCAGTGTTGCCTACTTATTGACTGTTGATTATTTCTTGGCCTCCTTAGTTGTATGTGTCTAGACTTAATTTGGCAATTTGCAGTCTATGAAGGATTATTACTTGACTGCATCATTATTTGTTGTGGGAAGTATTTATTCCTTTGAAATCTTTATTTCTCATGTCTAAGTCTTAAGGAGCAGTTTATAGCTTTGTGAGCAAAGTTAGAACAATAGAAACAATAGCCATAGAAAAATTCTTTGTACATGGAAAATGGTTGTCTTCTTTGAGAAAATCGATTTCTTTCTTGTTGATGACATCTTTCAGCAAAGAGCACATTGTTTCTCCGTTCTACAGATTCAGTCCTGGCACCTTTTTCTTTACTCCTCCTGGGCGGCTGATTGTCTTCCTTTGTTTCTGTAGGTTTGTTATTGTCATTGGTTGTACTTTTGACAAACTTGATGGGTTCTTCATTTCCTGGCTTCCCACTGCTTGATCCCTC
>JZKD02S2089057.1:1894526-1905534 GCA_000966675.3 Picea glauca | reverse complement strand
GACTTGGGAGCCGATCCATTAGTGGTTGGGAGGCCGACCAGCTTCATAAATGCGTCGTTTGGCAGGCGCGTGGGTTTGGCACCCCACAGCCGCGCATATGCGCCCAATATACGAAAATATTGTGCGCGCGCTCATTTTTAGTGGGTATGCCGCGCTTTTGAATTTTTTAGCCATTTTTGTATAGTTTTTGGCCCTTTTGCTGTGCTGTGGATTTAATCCTTGTGCCATGAATGCCTGTTTTTCTGTGCTACTGATGTGGAGTTCTTGTCGCCCTGTGCGGACGAAATTTCAGTGATAACAGTGGGGAAATCCTTAACCATGTGTACTTCACATCATCCCCAAACATATGGTCAGACCAGAGTGGTTAATAAATGCTTCGAAGGGTACTTAAGGAATTTTTTGAATGATCATAAGACACAATGGATCAATTGGTTACATCTTGCAGAATGGAGGTACAATAGTATATATGATACCTCAATAAAAATGTTCTTGTTTGAAGCATTGTATGGTTATCTGCCTCCCTCCATTAAGAAGTATGTTATCAATTCTAAACTTCCTGCTGTGAAGGACTACCTACCCGTGTTAAATGATGCTTTACGCATTGTTAAAGTCCACCTTGAACAAGCAAAGAACTGAATGAAAAAACAAGCTGAAAAAAGAAGAACTGATAGAGAATTTATGACAAGCGATTGGGTGTTTTTTCGACTACAACCTTACAAGGAAAGTTCTCTTAAAAATTATAAAAAACAAAAAATGGCTCCTACTGTTTATGGACCCTATCAAATTTGAAAGAGAGTTGGAAAAGTTTCTTAATCCCTTGATATTCTAAATAAAGGAAAAATACATGACATTTTTCATGTTTCTTGTTTGAATAAAAAACTAGGTCCTACTGTCCATATACAAACAATGTTGCGTCTTTTAGATGAAGAATGAAGGTTAAATTTACTCCCTGAAGGAATACTGGAAGTACGAACCAAATTCTTGTTTTCTAGAAGAATTAATTGGTATCAAATCAAATGGAAAAACCTACCTGAAGATGAAGCTACTTGGGAAGATGAGGAGTTTAGATCTAAACATTTGTCCTTGCCTATGCTTCAAGGACAATTTTTTTCAAGGAGGGATGAATTCTAATAAACTTTATTAAATTATGTTCAGTTTATTTAGACTTTGACATATAGTCGCATACGATTATTTAACCGAAATGACTTTACTCTCTTCCATGTATTTATACACGTTTATGTAATCATAATGACCATATGAACAATAAATTAAATATTATATATTGAATATAAGTGTTATAATTACAATTTCATCTTTCACTCTTTCAAGTAAATATGAAGACTAACAATCCATATTTTCCATCTCTTTCATTGTATCATATTGTCTTCAATCCATTCATCGGGAACTATTATAAGACCCTAAACTTGCTAGCGTGATTCAACAATTGCAATAGGATTCTCAAGATTCTTTGGGATTCTCTTGGCACAATGAAGATATTTTCTATAAAGGTCGCATGTATCTAAGAGAAAAGTCAAAACTTAAATCCATTGTGCTGTGAGAGCCCTATGAACGAGTAAAACATTCTTTTTTCTATGAAGAAATGAAATAGGAAATCCACACCTTTGTGGATGAATTTGTTACATTCAATGAAATAAGGGAGAAACTTTCAAAGCTCTAGGAACATTCAAACCACTCTCAATTCCACTTACTCTTTGGACAAATATTTCTATGGACTTCATTTTTGGCTTATCTAAATCAAGAAATACATTAGTCATCATGGTTGTAGTAGATCATATTTCCAAATATGTTCATTTGTGTGCTCTTCAACACTCATTCACTACATCCACAATGGATCATATCTTCAAACTGCATGGAATGCCTCATTCTATTGTCTTTGATCGTGATCCAACTTTCATGAACATTTTTTTGGAAATATTTTTTCATGCTCTATTGGCCCTCGACCAAGTTTTGAGGAAACATTGGTCAGGTTTGACCAATTTTTGGACTTCGACAGGGTGGTCGAAGATGGAGTGCCTAGGAAGAGATGATTTCATGGGATTTCACTTGTTTTGTGGGTTTTGTAGACCCATCATGGAGTGCCTTTTTATAAATGTAAAAGTATAAATAAGAATAATATTGTAAGAATGAGTATTGGTAGAAGGGTTTGTAAGTAGCTAAGTGAAAGAGGCAAGTAGGTCTTAGTTGCTTTGTGCAACAGACTATGTATGTAAGGCTCTTTGGCTTTTAAAGGAGTTGGATCTGTGCCTTGACCTAATTTTTGGAAGGTGGATGTGGTTCTTAGTGCGTGGATCACCTATCTGGTGCGAAGCTTGGCTCTGTGGCTTAGTACGCAAGAGCAGAAGAATGTAAGAGATTGAATCATAATAAAGAAGAAGAAGCAGTTGCTGGACATAGCCCCACACTGGGGTGAACCACGTATATCATGTGTTGATGGTTTTCTTTGTGCTATGATGTTTATGTTGTGAATCTACTTAATGAATTGATAGTTGTATATGATAGATAGATCTGTGAATGCTTAAGTTATTTATTTATGTTGAATGGCATAGATATAGATTATGATGCTAAGTGTGATGCTTATTTTTTCATTATTACTGTGTCGATCTATACTTAAGGTTTGATGTAGGATGTGAGTAAGACTAATAGGTTGATACATGTTGTTTCTAAGTACTTTGTAGAAGTGTTGTAATCACATATCTATGTCCCATCTTGGTTACAGACACCTGAGTCCTATAACCCCCCCTACCTCTACCTCGAGTGAGAGATCATCTGCTTCGCAGGTGTTGCTGAAAGGGCCGGTAGTTAGAGTTTTGTTGGTGTGTTGTTGAAGCGTTGAAATCTGGGTCTGCCCCTGTGCCAAAAAATGATTCCATTTTCAGGACTGAAACTATGATTGTTGAGAAATGAAGTAAAGAAAAGAGAAACTTTGTGCATAGATTTGTTGTTGTAGTGCGCAATATTCTACTTAACTTGCGAAGCATTTTGCTAAGAAAGAAACCTGATATGAAGAAAAGAGGTAAGATCTTGAAAGGGCTAAAGCTTTTTTCTTTGATAGAATAGGATAAGTGAAATATTTTGTTTCGAAAGCATGAATCTAGGTATGTTTGATAGATTTTGTCCTAGTCTGAAAGCTAGGGTACAGTTAGAGAAAAGAGTTGATATGAAAAAAATTGATAGAAATAGAGAAAGATATGTTATTCCTATGCATAGAAATAATTTTTGGACTAATGAGTGGATGCAGGAACCTAGAAAGAATTTTTTGTAGATTACAGGATCAGCACTGTGATCCTAGTGTGCAGTAAAGGAAAGGTTGGGGAACATTTAAAAGAAAGAGAGGATTGACATTATGTTATAACTGCAAAAGACCGAGAAATATTTTTAAGGAATACCCTGGTATAGGTCCTATTTATCTTTGTTGTAAAACTGTTGGTCATGAAGTTAAGGATTGTCCAAGAATGATTTCTAAATTTGAAAGGATGAATATGAGACAAGAAAGCTATCAAGAGAATAAGAGAATGCTAAAGAATGATCAAGATAAATAATTAGAGAAAGCTCAGACTATGTTAGTACAGTTAAAAGAAGCAATGAACTCTCACAAAGATGTGAGTTTATCAAAGATCTTGAAATAAAAACAACACATAGATACAAGAATAGGAGACTTTGACATAGATTGTGTCCTGGATAAGGAGAAACAAATGAATATCATGACAGAAGACACTTGAGAAATTTTGGGAAAGCCCACTATGGTAATTTTATTGGGAAGAATAGACTTGTTTAAATGAAATATGATAACTCTATGTGGAAGAGTTACTAATGTACCTGTTATCATTCATGGAACATTGAATGAAGAGGAATTTGAAGTCATTAAGCTTGTTGAGCAAAACGCCCCTTTCCCCGTGTTGCTAGGTAAGACTTGGATTGAGAAAGATCATATCAAAAGGAAATCATAGGAAGAAGCTACATAAAAGAAAAAGAAAGAATGAAGGTTTTTCATAGCTAGAAAAATAGATTGATTGATAGAAGAACGAGAATTTGAGTTGAAGCAACAAAAGACCAAAGAATTAGTTGTCAAGGTTGAAAGAACAAAATAATGTTTGAAGGACCTATCCATGAAAGAAATAAGTATATCCACCCAGGAAATAGTAAGAGAAGGGATATTAACTTCAAACCCTTTGAGAGAACATCAACAGTGCGAAGTCACTTCAATAGGAGAAGATAAGAATAAAAATGGAAAGAGAAATCCAGAAATAGTTAGAGAGACTCGGATCACAGGAAAGAAGGCAAGGAAGCTTAGTAAGAAGAAGGATAAGTTGGAAAAGCTATAGGAAGTTACAAAGAATAGATTGAAGAGTTCACAAATCGAAACTTCATAGTAGGCAAGTTTGCAGGATTTGAACCTTGCTGGAACAACAGAACCGTGAAGAATGGGACTTTGCCCTGATGAAGCTATATGACCATTGGAGGCACCCAACCATTAGAAAGACACTCCAGAACAGCTAGGAAACACATTTATGGGAGGATATATCGTCGTTGGACGTTGAGACTGCACCATAATGGATGGATTCACATTGATTGAGGCATGCTTATCTATTGGAGGAATTCATTACAAAGCTCACTTATTTAACCTGTCAGACGCAACGCTGGGACCACTTTTTTCCACCCATAATTATCTAAGCCAAGAAAGAAGTGATTGTGTGTGTTGAACTATTCTATCATACATCATTGTCCATTTTTCTACCCTTATATTTGTTCACCTACCCCGACCTATTTATTAACATTGAGAATGTTGATCAAGCACACTAAGCTACATAAGTCCGTTGAATAAGTTTTGAAGAAGTTTATGGTTCATAAAGCTATGTTTGAGGGAGTACATGCATCATTGACTAGGGGACTACAGGCTTCCCCTTCGACTAGATGACATTTGAAATGTGCCAACCCCATGATTGAGAAGAGAAGTAAGCATCGCGAAGATCTGGCTAATGTGAAGCAGATCCTGTTGATCTTACCTAATTACATTCCTCCTTTGGCTGGTGTGGTTAACCGCAACAACATTCCACATGAGTTCTAGTACTCATTGATCACTACGTACGTTTGAAACGGAATATGCATAGTTGGAACCCAGTTAGGACAGATCCCAACATTGATAAACAATGATTTCAACCTTGGAGACAGAAAGAACCATGCAATGCTCGCACCCCATATATATTTGATGAAGATGACTAGGAAGAAGCCTTGCATAGTCTCGTAGCCTTGGAGTAAGGAGCTCGCGTAGTACATGATACTGAACACCATCAAGATTCATCATTTTGGTTGACACCAGGAGGTTAATGCTTGTGTTAAACTCCTCTTGTCGTGCTATCATGGTGGATAATTGTGGCTCGATGGGAGAATTACTATGGATTTGGCGTTGATCCACCAGATTATAGGATTGAGCATGCAGGGACCTGACCCTCAGTAGTCCTACCTAGGGAAGACTTTAGATCACTCCCTGGAACAACACATCAAGGAGGCATATGACGAAGTTGAAAATGGAAAGTGAGGCTACAATGTAGCCTCCATCTAGGATGGAACAGTGCGCCTTTCTTTCCAAATCATAGCTGGCAAGCTCATTAGAAATAACCGCCCCATGCAGATTACCGAGTTTGTGGTGGACCTCGAAGGGAAATGTGTGGAGGGGATGTAGATGAGTTGGGCGAGCTACCTCATCAACAAGCTCAAGAAATACTATCGCGAAGCGCAGGATCAGGGATACGAGTTCCACTTCAATTGGCTACTCGTACTGATTGCATTTATCACTTGGAAAATATCGGAGGGAGCATCTTTTCTAGAGATTGAACCGTCGGAGACGTTGTCCACGAGGTTCTCCACCTTATAGTATATGAATGATATGTCGAAGCAATGGTAGTTGAACAGAATATTCCATGCCTATTATCAACAAATGAAGGTTTCTATTGAGTCATTCTTGCTCATGACACCGCACACCTTGCACCAGTACAAACCACTACATAAATTTTGCATAGACCCACACTTTATTTATATTACTACGCGTAGGGATGAGAGGAAAGAAGAGTTACATTCCTATTATAAGATGACTGATGAAGACATGGAACAGATCACGAAGGATTGGTCAACGAAGTTCCTAATACTGGTTGATGATGGAGAACTCTCTAACCCTAACATCATTGATAGCAACTTGGTCACCCGGTTCGAGCATGCAGGACATACCAGTGCAAAGAAGAAAAAGAAAAAGGAGGAGCTTTAGAACATAGAGAATAATGGGGAGGACAACGCCTTGGAAGAAAGTAGACCTGGCTTTCTCATAGGAGGAGGAGGAGATGAGGTAAATCAAGAAGTAGGAGGGGAAGAAGGAGAAAAACAAGGAGAAGGAGAGTCTACACCACCGAAGGATCCCCCTAGCGAGGCAGAGACATCAAAGAAGAGGAATTTTTCTCCGCAGAAACCTCTAGCAAGAAAGAAGACCCGTGCAAGTAAGCCCCAGCTAGAGTCTATGCTCACAAAGGATGAGATCAGTCTAGTCTATGGAGGAATGGAGGATGCGTCTAAGGACCTATTACATAGATATGGTGCGAATCATGAAGAGATTTATGTAAGAGTTGAGAAGGAATTGAAGGAAATACAATGAGGCATTCAATTGAGCCGTGCAATGCCTAATACGCCTTCTTTGTCAGAGATTGTAGATTTGGGGGATGAGCTAGCCCAACTTCAAAGACTTGCAGATACAAAAGAGGCTTGACTTCAATGAGTTCAAGAGGAAAAGGAAAAGGCTACAAAAGCTCTGAAGAAAGTAAATGAGGATATATTGGAGAAACTACAAGTTGCACGGTACTATGTAATAGCATATGGGAATGAGAAGGTGGAGTTCTGAGCGATGCTTGAGGAGGATAAAGAAAATATACAGAGAGAAAAGGACCAGTTGCTCGCAGAGTAGACTGTAGTCAAAGAAGTGGTGAGCAAAGCACTTTGCTCTGTGTCAGGCTTGGCACATGAGGAACATGAGTCAGTTGAGGTTCAAGTGATGAAGCTCACTGAGGCCATAAAGTAGCTTCAAGCAAGGGTAACAGAGTTGGAGATCCAAGCAGTACTAAGCACTCCGCAGGAAGTGTGCGACCATAAGGAGGAAGCCTCTAGGAGCGTAGTTGGAAGGATAAGGGCCCTCACCTACAAACACCTTAGCGTAGTTGGAAGCATATCACGTGTTGATGGTTTTCTTTGTGCTATGATGTTTATGTTGTGAATGTTCTTAGTGCATTGATTGTTATATATGATAGATAGATATGTGAATTCTTAAGTGCTTTATTTATGTTGAATGTGCTATATCTAGCTTATGATGCTAAGTGCGATGTTTATTTTGTCATTGTTACTGCGTCGATCTATACTCAAGGTTTGATATGCGATGTGAGTAAGACTAATAGGTTGATACATGTTGTTTCTAAGTACTCTATAGAAGTGTTGAAATCATAGGTATGTGTCCCAGCTTGGTTATAAACACCTGAGTCCTGTAACCCCCCCTCTACCTTGGGTGAGACTTCACCTGCTTCACAGGTGTTGTTGAAAGGGTCAGTAGTTATGGTTTTGTTGGTTTGTTGTTGAATCATTGAACCCTAGGTCTGCCCCTATGCCAACATGCTCAAGGAACCGAATTGCATCTAAACAACACCTATAATCCTGAGACAGATGGATAAAATTAATTTTTCAACAATTGTTTGGAAACATATTTGTGGTGTTCTACATCTGACCAAAAAACACAGTGGGATTAGTGGTTGGCCCTAACTCAATGGTGGTACAACACAACATACCATACTAGCACTCACAGGACTCCCTTTGAAGCTGTCTACATGAAAAATCCACCACTGGTTCTTTAATTTAGGCCAAATGTATCCAAGGTTCAGGAGGTCAACAACACTCTTACAATCCATGGGGCCATTCTTCGTACCCTCAAAGAAAATTTGGTCATGGCGAGAATCATAAGAATCAACAAGCATCTCAAGGTCATTAAGAACATCAACTTGTTGAAGGGGACCATGTGTTTCTTTGTGTGCAACCTTATAAGAAAATTTCACTCAAAGTTGGACACAGTGAGAAAATCACCCCCAAGTTTTATGGTCCTTATAAAATTCTCAAGCGAATGGGGATAGTGGCCCACCAATTAGCTTTTCCTAGTCACTCTAAGCTCCACTTTGTTTTTCATGTCTTGTTTTTAAAGAAAGTGATTTAAATTGAGTGCCAGACTTAAGCCAATGTTCTTGAGTTTGATGAAGAAGGATCCATCTGGTTGCATCCATAATCAATATTGGACGAGTGCGAGCATCATATTTGTCAAATCACTATCAATGAATTCTTATTTCAAGGGAAGAATACACCACGAGAAGATGCCACTTGGGAGATGACTACCATTCTGCAACAATTTCCCCATCTCAAGCCTTGAGGACAAGGTTGTTTTTCAAGAGGGGATGACATGTTAGCGACCTAACCTCCCTAATCCATCACATAAGTAGAATAATATGTTTTCTATGTAAATAAGACCTATATAATAATGTGAACAAGTCTAATGTAAGAAGACTTAACATAAGTTTTTTTCTTTTAGAAAGATCTTCCTCTAGAATGTTATTTAGAAGACAAAATTAATATAAATAGGAGTAGAAGGCACGTGAAAGTATTTTACTTTCTATCAATAAGGGTATATTTTTGTTTAGGCTTTATATGATAAATCTAGTACCTTACATTTGAGAACTCATTGATGGCTCTTGAGCCTCATAATCTACTTTTTAAGCCTAATAAGCAAGTTTCATTGGAAAGTCATGCATGTGGTTTAAGGTGTTGTTCATGGTTGAAGATTTCATGTGAGTTGAAAGTGTTGTTTGTGGCCTTAGATGCATGTATTCAAGGTGGTGTTTATGACCTTGGCCTATGGTTGGGGATGTTAGTGCCACTAGGTGGTTTTGAACCATTCGTAGCACACTTTGACACACAAAAAAAAAAAAAAAAAAACCCGGACAATTAAAGTTAACCTTATCCTTTCCCTTTATGTGTTTTGGAAGCCGTGATAACTTAAATGGAATAAGCCTCTATCTACTGGAATCTGGCAGATGAAAAATTGCTGCAATCTCAATTTGTATTGCTCAAATTACAATTCTGAATATTTGGGTAAATCCAAAGTCCCAAAATGAATCCATGATCGCAATTCTACATCGAACTGGAAATTCTAACTGGATTTTGATTGAATTTGGGAAAAAACCGTTGTAATAACCGGGCGATATGATGGCCCAGCGATTAACAAAACAGCCCACTGACAGACAGGACGAGGGCTTTCATAATGCTGGGCGGCGCAAAATAACATGAAATGGCAGAAGATGGCGAGGTTGTACACTGATTCTGTGAAAGGATCCGACGGACTATGCACCCCCATATGCATACATCACCTTTAATTCTCGTGCACTTATAATACCAGGTCATTGCGTTGTCAAAATATTAGAAGAGGATCTGATCAGGTACGAGGCTCATCGATAGGAATGGGTGGCCTCCATTCATATATCCTATCACGATGCATGCAGCCAACGCAAATGGACATCTTAGATTAATAACAGATTAGACATGGCTGGCATTGTGCACATGGTGGCGGGCAGAAACGTATGCATCCAACTGCTTCCTGTTCCGTAACCGTCTGTTCTGTTTGGCTCTTCCAAAGTGTTCCGTTCGTTCTAGCATAGCATAGCAGTACATTACATGTGCATGAGCACCCCTTGAACATTCTCTTCTTGCAATGAAATCCCGCGTGCCCTGGCCGGCCCACAAAATTCCTTCCAACTATCTAAATTAAACTAGATGGAAAAATATTATTATATATTTATTGATTTATAAAATTTATGAATAGTTAGTTATTCAAGAATTTTTTTTTCTTATATTATATTTTAATTTCATAATATTTATAAAGTTATCCATTTTCTTTCCTATCCACTCATTAAAATTATGAAAATTAAAAAAAATATTCAAATCAATATAAAAATAAAATGTTAAAAAAATCAATTAAGTATTTTTTATCATTTTTCTTAAAGTTTCATGGACTAGCATCATCATCATTGTCAACATTGTTGTTGTGGTAGTTATTCTTGTTATCACCATCCTCATGTTCATTCTTATTATCATGGTTATCATCTAAAATGTTTTATTTTTGAATCTATCGTGCATAGAGAGTGATCAAATACCTAAAAATGCAAACATATCATTTCCTTAGTTTTTTCACTTTTGTTGATTTGATCTCTATTAGGTGCATGATTGATTAGAAGTAGATTGAGAGTTCATATGGATTTGCACTGATCTTAATATCTATTCCATGTTTGAACTACATGTTGAGCATGGAATGGATTGATCATCTCCCTCAAATGAGAAACACACACTTAAAATGTTTTAATCAAGATCTATCAAACTTTGGACATATCATGTATTTAAATGGATCAAATCCTTTGAGATGCAAACCTTTCCTCATGTTTTGGAGTCTAAAAACCTCTAGTCTCATTAGAAATCCGATGTTATGATGGATCTACACTTGTTATATATATATATATATATATATATATATTCCATGTGTTGGCTCCATGTTGAGCATGGAAGGAATTACACATATTCCTCATACCAAGCTACACACTTTTAACACCACATGCAACTCCATGGTAAGCATTGAAAGAATTACACATCTATGTCATACTTATGTAGAAATAAATATTTTATTTATAGGCTACATTGAAATATTTTTTTTACTTGGCTATAGAAAGCACCTTTCTACCCAATAACATGGATACTCTAGTTCCATTTTAACTTTGGATTTATGGTAGACTAAGATGGATCAAATTCCTTGAGGTGCCTTCCTTCCTTTATGTTTTACACTCCAAAAAAGTTTTTCACCTCAACTCACATAATAGATAAAATTACACATCTCTTTTATACTAAGCATCACCATAAAAATGTTTTAACC
>JZKD02S2089057.1:1880306-1892751 GCA_000966675.3 Picea glauca | reverse complement strand
CCCCCCTCCCTTATCCTCATTTCATCCCCTCAATTTTTTGTACTCCCTTTAAATCTCGTCGATCTTCACTCGTTCCTATCAATGTTCATCTGTATGCCCATGGCGTCAACTCCAACACTCTACCCTGCGCGAACTCACCTCAGCCCATGGGTGGCTCTGGTCCCCTGTTCCATCCAGGGTACACTACTACTACTACAATCATGGCTCCTCCAACTATTTTTCAGCGCCATTCCCTTGAACTTCACGATGCTCTTCTTGCATTTTTTTTGTTTTTCTTTTCCTGCTTTTTTTTATTGTGTTCATTGACTCTACAATGCCTTTATGATCAATCTGTTCCTGAGACTCTGCATCAATATGGGGAGAATATCAAGAGATTGCTTCTCTTGTCTGACTTGTGTATCAGAGGAACTTCGAGAATAGTTTCGTTCATTGTGAATGGATGTTAGAAGAGCAGAGGAACACACAGACTCTAGACACTAGGAATTTCAATAAGAAAATCAGGGACATTGAGAGGAAATGGAGAACTTACAAGCTCAGTTGCACCAACAAGAATTGCGACATAATCAGGAGCTAGCAATTTCTCTCAGGAGAATTAATAGGAACACAAGGAAAATTGGGGTAGTTTCCCAACAATTGGAAAATCCTCCAATCCACCCACAACAGCCAGAGAACTCTATCAGTTCAAGTGAGTCAAGGATCTTGTCCACCTTTCACTCAACTGCCAGCAATGATCATCCCTCGACCCCTCCAGTGCCAGGACTAGCGTCATTCTATCTGATCCCTGTTGCAAACATTCACCAATCAAAGGTTAATTCAATGACGTAAAAAGTAGAAAAATAGGAAGAACCAGAGCCTTCACAAAATCACTAGCCAAGTTTTGAATGAAATGTAAAATTTTGTTAATTTTGAACATGTTTGTAGCCATTTTTACTTGGCAAAACAATAGCTCTTTTAGATTGGCTATACCAGCTTCTTTAGAATTCCACAGTCATGTATCTTCTCAGGAAAGCAACAGAGGTTCCTTTACTCAGTCATATGTGTTTTGTGGAGAATTATTTCTCTTTTTTAATATATAAATCCCCACAGTTTCTTACCAAATAATATGAGTAATAATCAAGGGTGACATGGTTGAGTGTTGTGTGAACATTAATTTGAACATTAATCCATTCTTATTAACTAAATCTATAAGGTGATGAAAACAAACTTCAATAACTAAATCTTAAAAATGATGACAAGTCTTTGTGAGCAACTTGACAAGATCCATGTGGGATAATCTATAGGTGGATGACAATGGCTTGTGACTAACTTGACAAGATCCATGTGGGATAAATATATAGGTAGATGACAACGACTTGTGACCAACATGACAAGATCCACGTGAGTTAAATCTATGGATTCATGTCAAGAGCTTATGACCTGAAAAGATCCATGTGGACTAATTCCACACTTTAATTAATATTGATTACCATTGTTCTATCTTATTGTTAAATTGTAGACCCATAAGTACATACTTTTCATTATTCGTAATATTGTTTTATTATAATAATTAAAGCAAGAAGAAAATAAAAATTTAACAATTTAAATAAAAAATATAAACTTAAATAATAAATAAAATTATTCATAAAAAAAAAAGTAAATTTTAATTAATTGTATTAGTATTTTAATTAATCCAAAATTATATCATTAAATAATAATTATTTTAAAATTTTAAAATTAAACAATAAATTTATCTATATAATATAAGTTATTGAAATAAAATGATCAAAATTGTTCATATTTTTATATTTTCCATTTACATAAATAGCATCAATGTAATCAATATATATATATATATCCAACATTCATTATATATAGATATGAAAATCATTTAAATATAATTAATAAAATGTTACTAAAAAATTGAATTACAATTTCGAGAGTTTACTTATTTTGAATAATATTATTAGAAAATAGTATTTATTTTATCTAAAAATGTTTTAGATGGTTATGATTGTGAACATTTTTATTATATGTAATGTGATAAAAGTATGGTGATTTTTTTTTTTGTTTTCGAGCACATAAACAAAATTCTAAAGAATTATAAGTACTCACTTATTGTCTTAAGGTCTAATAGACCAATTAAATCTTAGTGGACATTAATCATCATCATCATTATTAATTGTATATTATTATTTTTACTAACAATTTATGGTGTATAATACATTATAATATTTATTTTATCTAAACTTTTATTAGAAATTTTCTATAGTTATGATTATGAAATTTTTTATTACCTGCAATGTATTAATTGTATATTATTAATTTTACTAACATTTAATGGTGTTTAACACATTAATTGCAAATGCATCACCTTAAATATGACTTGATTTTGAATTATTTAAAATTTATTATTAAGTATCCGTGAGGTGAGGTGTAGGATAGTCGGTGACAGAGTGTGTTGTTAAGCCACTCCGTGCTGAAAAGTCATTGGTCATGTAGGGACAAAAAATCCAACCATGTTAAAAGTTGGTGTAGCTCAATTGAAAAAATAATTCATTTTATGGTATATAACATATTAATTAAAGATCTATTAGCTAAAATATAATTTGATTTTTAATTATTTAAAATTTATTTTTAATTAAAATATCTTTTAAATTGAAAAAAATAATTTATTTCATGATGTATAACACATTAATTACATATATGTTAGCTTAAACATAACTTTATTTTGAATTATTTAAAATTTATTATTAATTAAAATATATTTTAATTTAACAAATATATATATATATATATATATTTTTAAATAAAAATTATTTAAAAAAATATGGTTTCATGATTTTGATTTTGGATATAAACTAAACACTTTAGAATTAGCTAAATATCTAATAATATGGATGATTATAAATATGGTCAGTCGTGTGGCCTTTCACTTTAGTCTTGAATGGAGGGAGACCTTAATTATCTACAGAGGAAGGGTAGACGGGTGAGTATAGCAGTCATGTCCACCTTGGGTTATCTCTCTAGCCCGACTGTGATTGACATTATTTTTCCTTCAAGCTCTGCCATCTTACTCGCTCTCAGAACTCGATTATTGTGTAGTGGGTTTTCTTCGCAGTAATTCCGTGGATATTTCACCCCTGTAGCTCAACCATGACAGGAGAGAGAGGTAAGTCGAGGCGTGGACCTGCCTGGTACAACTACACTGCCCGACAGAGATGTCTGCAGCAATTCGAAAGGGCCGTGTCCATTGCAAGGACTTAGCACATAGAGAAACCATGAAATCCACCGTTGGCCTGTGTCGAAGAAGAATTTTCAGAGGAGCCCATCCAAGTTCACCAAAACCTCTCCTCTTCATGGTCATGGATGATTTACAGTTTCCAGCATCAACAAAGCCAACACAAGTACCCAGGCTACCATGAAAGGCCCCACATACATTGTTGAGGAGGAATTCCTCCACACGGCTCCAAGTGCTTCAATCGAGGAAAACACTATCAAAGTTGACGAAGGGGCTGAGACGGTCAAGGAAGGTGTGACTCGCACCGAGAAGAACCACCCCATATTGTCACCCCACTATTAAATGCAATTCCAAAGTTCAACCCAGCTCCTCCTAGTCTCTTCAGCCCGAAAAAACTGGAGCTCATCTTCGATCTCAGGAACCACATGGTGGACCAAGTTCATCGGGACATCCTCATTAGCAAGCAAATTGACATGCTCTTCAATGCATTCTTGAATGCACTAGCCAAGTAGCACTTCGAGACGTGTGGGCAGCCCTTCGGGCTACAACCCTATAAAGACAGTCTCAGTGGAGCTTCGGATGACAGACCCCGAAGTGCCAATGATTAGCTTCTTGTTCTTGATACAGTCTGCATAAGTATTGTCCAGTTTTATGTTATCCCTTTTTATTAAAAAAAAAAAAATTTGAATTTAGTAATTAATAACATATATTTCTTATTAAAAATTACAATAACAAATTTAAAGGAAATAAGTTAATAGCATATGTACACCTCCATTCATATATCCTATCACCATGGATGCAGCCACCGCAACTTAACAAATTAGACATGGCAGGACTTGTGCACATGGTGGCGGGCAGGAACGTATGGATCCAGCTGCTTCATGTTCCGTAACCTTCTGTTCTGTTTGGCTCCTCCACAGTGTTCCGTTCGTTCTAGCATAGCATAGCATAACAGTACACTGCATGTGTACCGCCTGAACATTCACTTGCCATAAAAGCCCGCGCGCCCTCGCCGGCCGACAAAAATCTTTTTTGAACTTTAGGGTTGATAACGTTTTATATGTACGATTCATGGAGGTAATATATATATAATGCTTCGACCAAGTTTTGACTTATAAATCTAATACATAATGCTTATAATGTATTATTATTTTAATTATTTAAAAAAATAAATTTAAAACAATATAACTATAATTATATATTTAATCATATACTTTATTTAAAAGTAATATACGATGACCCTTTTGATTAATATAAATTATATTTTACAATTTATGTAGGGCTGGATTCAACAACACGTCATCTAATTAAACACTCTTAACATTATGTTTATGTTCTGATGTTAAAATTGACTCGGCGTGTTAATGGTTTGATTATGGGAAAAATTGTATAAAAGAGATCAAACAATTAAAAGTTTTAAAGATAGTTTTACTTTTATAAAGATTGGAAAAGTTTTCGATTCCATTACTAATTATTTTAACAATTTTTTATTTTATTTTTTTATTTTTTTATTTTATTTTTTATTTTTAAGTTAGAGTGAATTCTTGTATTATTGAAAGTTATAATACAAAAAAGAAAAGGGGAATCTTTTGATCTGTTAAAAAGGAAACAAATCTCGGAGTTGTGTTTTTTAAGATAGCAGGGGGCCTAGGTCACCACCATTGGAAACCGACCTAGTCCTCCAAAAACCAGTTTGAAAAACTAAACCATAACATATACATAAAAGACATAACCATAAAACAGGGGTAGCTCCTACACTGAATACAACCTATGCTAGTCCAAGATGATGGGATGTCTTTCGTATCTATCATTTCTTGCTTCATTCTCCTTCCTCTTCTCCATCGTGTGCATCTTCCTGATACAAGTTGGTGTTCTGCTCCGGTCTGCCGAAGTGATGTCCATGTGGTGGACATAGCGTAGGTAAAGGTGGAATTGTCCTACCATGCATTCCATTTTTTCCTTTTGGCTCCTTTGGTCCTCAGCTAGTCTTTTTGTAATGGCCTCTAGGTGGGTGAGGCGACTCAAAATTTCTGTGAGCACGGTCCCTTCAATCAACTCTCATCTTGCCTATCAACATTTTTGTTAACTTTAACATGTTATTTGCATAAATTGAAAGTATTTGTAGAGGATACCATCATTCCTTTTAATCACCCAAACTACCATCATTCCTTTTAATCACCCAAACTAAACTCGACGAACAAATTATTATATATTTATTTATTTATAAAATTTGTATATAGTTAATTATTCATGATTTAATTTTTGTTATGTTTATATTATATTTTTATTTTATATTATTTATAACATTATATATTTTCTATCCTATTGACTCATTAAAATTATGAAAATTAAAAAAAGTTTTTTCCAATATGTAGAATAATAAAATGTTAAAAAAAATCAATTATTTTTTTATCATTTTTCTTAACGTTTCATGGAATAGCATCATCATCATTGTCAACATTGTTATGGTTGTGGTTGTTATTCTTGTTACAACCATCGTCAACTTCATTCATATTATCATGGATTACTCATCTCCTTCAAATTAGAAACACACACTTAAAATGTTTTAATCATGTTCTCTAACATCCCGCTCTTGCGCACACTGAGTGAACTTATTCTTTGAGGACACTTGCTTGCAAGTGATCCATATTATTATACTTTTGGGAATTTGATTATGATTATGAGGCATTATGAATTGATGACATTTTATTTTGTTGTATTGACATAAACAAGTGCTATTACTCAGTTTTCCTAAGTGTGTAGGATTTTGGACCTTGAGGATGCAGAGTCATCGATGAAACCCCTTCGACTCTGGACTGAGTCGGGCAATGGACTATTGGGGTTTGATTGTTGTATATATGACATTTGTGCATCTGATTAGATGATATGATTATTTATATTATTATGACATGATTCGATGATGATGCAGGCTGACGATAGCTCGCCGACCAGACACACATGTGGAGTAGAGGGGTCATGCACGTCTAGCAGAGACGTTGAGGGAGAGGTGTGGAAAACAACCCTACCACATCCTACTAGCACTCTTGCCATGGATCGAATTGTAGGTTAACGATTACCTAGTTCGAGAAGATCCAGAATGTCATGAGGGCCGACTGCAATAGTCACTCACGATGATTCTAAGGGGCACGCAATAAGGCAGGGGCATTATTACTTAGAGGCCCTTAGTCTACCACAACATCACCTGACAGAGTATTGACTCCAAGGGTTTTTTATGTCTACCAAGTCAGTCAAGAGACAAGTGGCACCCCTGGAGCATGTAGTGTGTCCTGAAGGACACGTTGTGCAAGGGAAACAAAATGAGGCGAGTGGCACCCTTGGAGCACCTAGTGTGTCCCGAAGAGCACGCTGTGTTTTTATTTAATAAATGGATAAACCTACATGGCCTTAGGACTAATAACGTGATAAGAAATACTTAACATGATTTCCCTAATAAAATGTCATCCATCGTAAGAAAATAAAGTCTAGGTATAAGTGATACTTGTGACAATTTTTTTTTCTTTATCTATTTATATAAAAATAAAAATAAACAAATAACTAAATAAATAATGATAATGATCATTAATCATGTGACGAGAAGGGGGTAAGTAATTCAATTAATTTATAAAAACCTTTTAGGGGATAAAATTTAGAAAGGGGGAAAAGGGGGAAATAATTGTTTTATCGCATATGCTAATCAACAATTTATTAATTAAAAAGGAAGAGGGGAAAACATTAATTTTCTACACCTACCAATTTTAGTTTTAAATGAAAAGGGAAAGAGGGAAATTTAAAAGAATTAGGAGACTAGGAAAAAAAAGGAAATATAGAAAGAAAGGGGAAACACAAGGAAAAAGCAGAAAGACTAACATAGTAAGGTATCTAGCATTTAAAAACTTTCTAAATTAAACTCAACTAGTAAATTAGTAAGCGGGTAAGTCATTAAAATGTGTAAGGGAATATGGGCACACCTAGGAGCGATTCTAGAAATACTTTTAGGTGGGTGAGGGAAATAGGATTAATTAATTATTTAATGAAATTAATTTATGGTGCAATGAAGGGGATGGGTGACACTTGTATGGGGAGGATTTTTATGAATTAATTTATTGAACAATAAATTAAATGGAATTTTGGGAAAGTAAATGACTTAGAAACTCTATATAATAGAGGGTGAACAAGGATGATGGATCTCTTCTATGATGTGTAATGTTACGCTGCAAAATTTTAGACTTGACCCACTTAGCTTATGGGAGTTGGGATACCCAACTCAGTGAGGAGTGGTAGCTTGGCCTTGTGAGGCGAGTTGGGAGCTAGTTGTTCTCTATTTTAGTGTGTGTGGCCCCTTTGCGGCTCAGGGGGATAAGGGGGGAGAAGATTATCCCTAGCGATGGCTAGGAGATATCGAAGAAGTCACATCGGTCGACAAGTGGGAGCTGCATGGAGCACGTGGGATAACGAATTAGAGAGAATGACTTGGACTACTGTACGCTTACTTGATACTGCATGGTAGATTCTTATTATACCTCACACTTTCAATTCTGTATTTTAATTGGGTAAGGAATGTCGACTTATCATTTTAACTGAGAACTTAATTTCCCATATCCTTAAGCTCATTGTTGATTGATTCCCTTAGCTTTCGATCCTTGATGTTGTGACTGTCCGATTGGTTTTATTGATTTGTGATGAGTTCGCTCTTTTACTTCGCCCTCGTCCCTAACTCATCATTCCACGCCTGAGGAGTCGATTAGGATCCGGATCGACGGTCGTCACTTCGGTGTTAATAGACCTATAGATCCTAATGCCCTGCATTTCTGTGCATGGATGATAAGTGAAGAATGTGTTTCCCAATCGTCTACCCCTTGTCGATAGTTCTTGATTGATGAATTTCCTTGATCATTTTGTGTATGAGTACTTATGTGATTGTTATCCTTCCTTCCACAATCCTCTTATTACCCTCTGCGTTTGATGAAATGATCTCTACATTTTAATGAAATGATCTCTATGATTTTAAATGAATGTCATCGACAATTTTAATGTTTTTCCAGTCAAATCACTGTGTGGATTTTATACATCTAGTCTTCCTTTACTATGCAAGTTTCACCTTACGTTTTCACACCTATGGCCAATGATTTTACCTCTGCACTTTAATTTGACTCGATTGATAGTCTTTAAACTATTTTGATTGTGTTTTAATTCTTTTTGTCTGTGTTTCTGAGTTGTATTTTTGCCTGCGTATATACTGTGTAATGGGTAGTGCTTTGCAGTGTCAATAGTGGTGGTTTTATTGTGTGATTGGGGGAGTATCTATTGTTCTTATACCTGCATTTTATTTTAACCTTGTGACCATGCATTTAAGCATACAGCGAGATCTCCCCTTGAGCACCTGCATCTTTTTCCCTTGAACAACCATGAAAGTTTACTGGAATGCCTTCATAAATTTTTATTCTGTATTGGAGAGGGTGGGGGGTGTAGTCGTTGTTAATAGGGGTACACTTCTAAGTGTTTGATCACACCTTTTTTTTGGTTCTTGGGGCTGGGATAAATTACTTATAATTACTAGCGATTTTACCCTTCTATAGACTGCCATTAAACAACAGACAATTGTTTTCCTTCACATCATTAAACAACAATTTATTTTGGTTAACAACGATTTTGGGATTGGTTCATGGGCTATGATGTAATGACACTACACTGAAAACGATTCTGCAGATAATATGCACTAGCTATTTTTTTCTTTCTTTAAATAACAACTATTATATTCGCTAGATGACAACCATAGATTGACCATCACTGTGGTGTAACAGTATTACCCTCTTTCACTGACAACGATTGAGCATTACTGGGCCACGATTCCACCTATAACCTATGATCGTGTTTTAGATATTCGTTGACTGTGTCTTACCCACTAGCATTCGTGTGACCACCTACGTTTTTACCAGTGTAAATCATGGTGATCTACCGCGAGTTATTTATCAATGTTGTGTAATATCTCATAGCTGCATTTTGGCATTTGTTAGTCCTTATTATTCCATATCTCTATACAATTGCGTTTTGTATATATATAGCTGCATAAATAATATATATATAGTTGTGTGTAAGTAAAAGTTGTGTGTAGGTAATATTTATATATATTACTTGTTTATTCATTTTTGTGTAAATAATATATAGTTGCGTTTTGTACACATTGATTACTACAAAGCAATTGGGGATTACTATTGGTTATACATTGATTTATTTACATGGATGATTACACCTCAAATTAAATTAATAGATAGTTTGTTATTACTCATAAGTTTTATTTGTGTATTGGACATTTGGTTAAAGCTTCATTACAGTTAATAATGATGACAACGTTCCGGAATTAATGTTGTGAATAAAGTCATATTTATAGAAAATTACATTACTATGGTTATGTTGTTATATATTGGTAAATTTCTAAAGTAGATGGTATTTAATTTGTAATGTAGACTTGTATCTAATTTACAATTTGGGCTTGTAATTAATTTGCAATTTAAACTTGTCAAATTCAATGTTAATTTAGAATCATAAATTGTGGACTAATTGAAATTTGAATTGCTATTTAGATTGGTAACGGATGTTAAATTAGATTGAAGGTATTAACTAATGTAGACGTGATTAATGGTTACGTTATTGATGAAGTCGTGTATTGGCTTGCATTCTTCCTTTGTTATCATTTTCTTGTGTCTTGTCAACCTATTTATTGGGGTACGGGTGTGGTCTTCTTATCGGTAATCGACTCCTAGTGCGTCGAATTTATCTAGAGTCCTTGATCCAAATAGGATGTGTCGAGCCAAAATTATAATCGTGCCTATCACCTGGGGATGCCATGATTCCTAATGAGGGGATCATTGCGCGCCCTAATGGATAGAGGTGATTGATAACTTGGTTGGGGACTGTACTTCCCGTTGTGGGTTTGTTAATCGGGTAAGTTCGGTGTTGGCTCTTGGGTTGCAATGCCTTCTTGCGTTAGGTTGCGCGCCACTGAGGTTGTAGTTAACTGGTCGTCGAGGCCATCATGTCGGGATGGGGATGTTGTCCCTTAGCTGGTAGGTATGGTCATGTAGTTTCAGGCGGGTAGTCGTTCTCCTTGTTGTTCTATGCATGTTCGACTTGTTTCTCTTATGCCAATGCGCGGAGTCATAGAGGTATTTTGCTTGTTTGGTGGGCATGGTGCTCATCATCAGGTTTGTTGTCTAGCTGTAATCGTTGTTGTCATCCTATAAAAAAAACAAAAAAATTACATCTTCTTCTTTGCTTGTAGTCGTAACGACTGGGGTCGTTACATATGGTATCAGAGCGGGTTCAACCCATGACTTGGGATCACTATGGATTTCGTTGATATGATATTGATTATAATGTTTCTAGTTAATTTGACTTGTATTCGTGTAGGTAATAATGGTTAGAGGACATATTGGAGGGAGACGACAAGGTGTTAGGGGAGGAGGCACGATGCCTCCAGTAGCATCCATGCCTAAGGGGTCCAAACCCTAAGGAGATGAACGGGTTGTCGGGCAGGAGCAAATAGCGGTGGGTGATGTGGTTGGACTAATGAGATATTTTCAGTGCATGTTTGAGGCACTGATCATCCGTTTGGACAGAGATGAGGCCAGGGTACTGACACCCCCTAAGGGTCGACCGTGCGCTCCAGTCGATACTTGTAGCTTTCACCACGAACTCGAGAAGGTCAAATTTCCTGAGTTCTTTAGTGCCACAGATGGCGTAGTCACCAAGGCATGGTTGGATAATATGGAAATGTGCTTGGCACTTCGCAACTATACCTCCAACATGAATGTCTGGATGGCGTTTCTTCAACTAAAGGGGAGCGCTCTTTTATGGTGGAAGACACTCCTGCCACAATTGAACATGACCGTCGAAGATGTGTCATAGGAATTGTTCGAGGAATGGTTCTGAGAGAGGTACCTATCAGAGGAATTCATTGAGCATCAGCTCAACGAGTTCAACACCTTACAATAGGCTATCCGTATGGTGCTCGAGTATGAAGCCCATTTTATGGAGTTTCTTCGGTATGCTCTACATCTTAATACTGAGAAACTTAAGGTCAAAAGGTTCTTGTTCGGCCTTAATGGAAGCATACGTGCAAAGGTTAGGATTCTGATGCCTCAAACCTTGCATGATCTCGTCCAGAAGGCCCTCATAGAAGAGACATAGATTATCAGCGGCGATCTGAGTAGGACTCCAAGGAGACCAGCAGGGCAGGTGTCATCTGGTGCGCTGCAGCATCAGACACCAACTAGACATATGCCATGATATCGTGGCTTCTATAGGGGATCCAATTTCACTACAACTCAATGAACAATGCCTCAGTAGCGAACTCCTTACCGAAGACCACTGCATCAGCAGCATCAACGAATGCAACAACAACAACTTAGGCTTGTTCAATATAATAGACCATGATTCCAGGCCGGAGGGACGTCAGCTTCTACTTCGGGTACCAGGAGTAGTGGACCAAAGAAGGGGTGTTGGATGTGTGGAGAGCCACACTACTAGTGCGACTGCCGAGTGGAGAGGACTAGAGTGTCTGGAGATTTGGTCAAGGCCCATCAGATTCATGCAACAGTGAACAACCACCAGGTAGAGCACTAGTCAATTGTGCTCGAGACGTCAGGTACCATCACTAACCAGACCCTTAGTATTTGTTAGGACCACATATTGTACCCTTTTTGCCCATACTTTTTGCCATTGTTATACCCTTCATCACTAGTGTTTAGACTCATAATATCACTACATCTGATCATTCCAAGGTATATAAGGTTCGGTCTCATTATTGCATGCTTAATCTGTTTTGCATAATACTTTACATTACTTTTTGACCTAACCATTGCTTAGAAGTGCATAAGTGTCCATATTTGCAGAATAGTATTCAAGGCCGATGCTGAAACACAGAACTATCCAAAGGCGCTGTTGAACTGATGCTGAAACACGGAAGCTGCTACACAATCCGAGAACGCACATGCTGAAACACGGAGCTACTACACAGTCCAAGGATGCATGTGCCGAAACACAAAGCAGCTACATGGTTCGAGGATGCAGATGCCGAAACACGGAGCTGTCACTCAGTTCAGAAATGCAGATGTCGAGACACAGCGGAGACCGCCACGATGCTGAGACACGAGCCTTGACAGTTAGCAGTCAAGGCCGACACAGTCAAACGCGATTCACGTGGCTGAACAACCCGTGAATCGCGATGCT
>JZKD02S2089057.1:1864155-1880296 GCA_000966675.3 Picea glauca | reverse complement strand
AATTGAGCATATATAGTGTGCAGCTATCTTTGAAACAAAAGACTTCCCTGGGTTGATAATTTATGTTTCACTTGGTTGTTTGAAATTAATTAAGCAATTATAGTGACCAACAGTATTTTGATAGATTTTGGTCCTACCGAGAATTTCATTTCTGGTGTAGTGCTAAAAGGAATTAAGGTAAAGGCAGTCGATCAGGATGAGTTTACATTTGTAGAGATGGCTTTAGGAGCCAAACAAAAGGTTGGAGGCAAGGTTATGGGATATACCCTTAATCTGGGAGAGTTTTTCACCAGGGCCATCCTGTGCATCACGATCTTAGGATCTTATGACGTCGTGATCGATATGGACTGGTTGAAATCGCATGAGGTGATACTCAACTATAATATGAAACAGTTGATCTTGGTCGATGATGAGGGACAAGGACGAGTGATTGTAGGATGGAACCAAGGAGTTTCCCTGAGGTTCATCTCTTCCTTACAAGTATGGAAGAGCATGCGCAAGGGATGTAAGATTTATGTGATCCTTGTGTTAAATGAGAAGGGAGTAGCAGAAGGTCTAGAACACCTTCCGGTGGTGAGAGAGTTTGCAGACATCTTTCTAGAGGAGTTACCTAGGATGTTGTTGTAGAGGGAATTGGAATTTACCATAGACCTAAAACTAGGGACTGAACCAATAGTGAGAACGCCTTATCGTATGTCAACCCTAGAGTTACAGTAGTTGATAATGCAACTGAAGGAATTGTTGGACCTGGGAATTATATGTCCAAGTGTGTCACAGTGGGGAGCGCCTATTATTTTCATATGAAAGAAGGATGGGTTATGGAGGCTCTACATTGACTACCGTCAATTGAACAAGGCAATGATCAAGAATCAATATTCATTACTAAGGATTGAAGATCTGTTCAATCAGATGAAGGGTGTGATAGTGTTCTCAAAGATCGATTTTTGATCAGGGTATCACCATTGATGGATCAAGGAGGATGGCGTCCCTAGTACTGCCTTTAAGATGAGGTTTGGAAATTACGATTTTACTATTTTATCATTTGGAATGACAAATTCCCTAGGGGTATTTATGAGTTTGATGAACGGGGTGTTTCATGAGTACTTGGATAAGTTTGTCTAAGTATTCATTGACGATATTTTGATTTACTCTCAGATGACATAGGAGCATGAAGAGCACTTGCGCTTGGTACTACAGTGTCTGCGAGACCACAAATGTATGGGAAGTTTTCCAAATGCTTGTTTTATCAATAGAAGATTCACTACTTATGGCATGTCATCTCCGACGAAGGTATCGTCATGGATCCAAAAAAGGTTGAGCCTATTATGGAATGGCCTGCATCGGTGAATGTCTTGGAAGTGCGCATCTTCATTGGTTTAGTAGGATACTATCGATGATTAATCGAGGGATTTCCAAAGATAGCGAATCCGATCATGGAGTTGCAGAAGAAGAACAAGAATTTAGTTTGGATCGAGAAATGCGTGGAATATTTTCGGAGGCTCAAGGAACTTTTGAAAACGACACCGATACTAAAGGTCCCTGACATGGACGTGAAATTTTTGGTATGCAATGATGCATCCAAGGAAGGTTTAGGCGGAGTCTTGATGCAATATGGTCTAGTGATCACTTACATCTCGGGGAAACTGAGAAGGCATGAGGAGAACTATGTGATGCACGATTTGGAGTTGTTAGTCATTGTTTATGACTTGAAGGTTTGGAGACACTACTTAGTTGGACAAAAATATGAACTAAAGATGGACCATTGTGGACTACAACACATCTTTATGCAACGCAAGCTAAACGTGCGACAACATCGTTGGTTGGAACTGTTTAGCGAGTATGATTTCAAGATTTCTTACATAAAAGGAACAATGAACCCAGTGGAAGATGCATTGAGTCAAAGACCACGCATTTTTTTTGTAATACCTCTCTAGATGAATCTACGTGAAAATATTCTAACTTTACAACTCAAGGATGAGTGGTACAAAGAGGTCGAGGATTTTATCAAACAAAACACAATGATGGTATCGAGATTTGAGGGATTTACATTTGAAGATGATGGATTATTGAGGTTTAAAAATCATATTTACGTACCATCGAATGACGAGTTGAGGAGCTTGATCCTAAACAAGGCTCATAGGGCAGTGTACATGGCCCACCTGTGAGTCGTGAAGATGAGGGAAGACCTCAAACCCTTATTCTTCTCAAAGGGAATGAAGGCAAACATAGTTAACTATGTGGCCCGATGTCTGGAATGTCTATAGGTAAAGGATAAACATAGACATCCAATAGGATTACTATAGCCACACGTTATTCCAGAATCAAAATGGAAGGTCATTTCGATTTATTTCATTGTTGGATTGCCGCTAAAAGCAAGGATACACGACTTGATTTTTGTGGTAGTTGACACTCTGATGAAGAGTGCTCATTTTATTCCTGTGCATACGACGTATCAGGCCCTTGACATAGCTAGAGTTTTCATCAGTGAGATTGTGAGGATGCATGGCGTGCCTAAGAGGATTATATCCAATCGAGGATCGATTTTTACTAGACAATTTTGGACTAGTTTCCAAGAGGCCTTGGGAACCCAACTTAACTTCAGTACTGCGTATCACCTGGAGAGTGACGGGAAGACCGAAAAAATGAACCAGACCTTGCAGGACATGTTGCGCATGTACGTGATGAACCAACAAAAGAATTGGGAAGAAGTATTTCCACTTGCGGAATTTTCTTATAACAATAGTTACCAAAGCACCCTTAATATGTCGTCTTTCAAGTTCCTTTATGGGCGACCATGTTGGACGCCTTTGAGTTTGGATCGGCTTGAGGACAGGGTCATGGTGGGACCATAAGTGATCCAAGAGATGGAAGAGAAAATGAAAACAATAAGACAAAGGATTAAAGAAGTGAAGGATCGACATAAGATTTATGTCAATTGTGGAGAGGAAGGGGCCCGTGGCCTATCGACTAGACTTGCCTAATTCTTTGAGGTGTATGCATGATGTTTTTCACGTATCTGTTTTGAGACATTATATTAGTGATCCTACATATGTTATTGGCATGAGTTCCTTGCAGGTATCAGACAAGAGGGAGCTCACAACTGAGTCGATCTACATCCTGGATCATCGTATTTGACAACTATGGCATCGAACAGTAGATCAGGTCAAGGTCCAATGGGAAAAATATAGTCCACACTTGATGACCTGGGAGGATGCATATGATATGCAGAAGCAATATCCATTTTTTTTGATAGATAGACTTATGATACTGTGATACACATTATTTCGACACTTATATACTGTGAAACTTCAGGATGAAGTTTAGACCAAGAGGGGGTGTATGTAACATCCTGCTCTTGCACACACTGAGTGAACTTATTCTTTGAGAACACTTTCTTGCAAGTGATCCAGATTATTATACTTTTGGGAATTTGATTATGATTATGAGGTGTTATGAATTGATGACATGTTATTTTGTTGTATTGACATAGGTAGGTGCTATTGACTCGGTTTTCCTGAGTGTGCAGGATTTTGAACTTTGAGGCTGCAAAGGCATTGATGAAACCCATTTGACTTTGGACCGAGTTGGAGAGTGGACTATTGGGGTTTGATTGTTGTATATATGAAATTTGTGCCTATGATTAAATGACATGATTATGGATATTATTCTGACATGATTCGTTGATGATGTAGACTAACGATAACTTGTCGAACAAACTCACATGTGGAGTAGAGGGGTCACGCACGACTACCAGAGATGTTGAGGGAGAGGTGTGGACAACAATTCTACCACAGCCTACTAACACTCCCATTGTGGCTCAAACTGTATATTAATGATTACCTAGTTCAAGAAGACCCATGATGCCATGAGGGCTGACTGCGACAGTCGGTCACGATGATTCTAAGCGGCACATAATAAGGCAGGGGCCTTATTCCTTAGAGGCCCTTAGTCTCCCACAATATCACCTAGTGGATTCATGACTCGAGGGGTTTTTGATGTCTACCAAGTCATTCAAGAGGCGAGTGGCACCCTTGCAGAACCTAGTGCATCCTGAAGGGAACGTCGCATTGTTATTTAATAAATAGATAAAACTATATAGCCTTATGACTTAAAACATGATGTTGCCGAGCACACTCCTCAGAGCATGTTCGCCTCCTCCAGGACCTTCTTTCCTCTCTCGGCCTGAAGAACGTAAATGTTCTTCTATTCCCTTAACGAAATGTCTACCCACAGTTCTTTCGCCTGACTTCCCCTTTGTTCACTTGTTGGGAAAATCGGAACTCGCAGCTTCGCGAGCTCACAGTTTATCTGTGGACGCTCGAATCCCTGAGACCCGATGCACCGTCGACACTGTCTTCTTCTTCCCTTATCGTAACTTCTCTCTATCGCACCTCACCACCCGCAACTCTAAACCATTTGATTTCAAATCTCCGATACGCAACAAGCCGAGATGCCGAAATTGTGGTCTCGCTCCCTCGCGACTTGGCCACTCGCGAGGTCAATTACTTCCTCCCTCGACTCCCGATGCCCGAGACGCCGAACCTCCGATAATTTACGCCACCTGTCTTCCACTATGACTTGTGGCCCACACCGCTTACTTGGCATTTGGAATGTCGCACCTCGCACTCTCGCGAATTTCGTTGCATAAAGTTGGAGTCTTACCTTACGAGCTCCCGATATGATGATCCACGAGTAGAGCCTACGATCCTCGTGATCTCGATCGACAGCTCCTGCCCTTCCGAGCTTCAAACCTTTCCACGCTTACGCTGTAACTTTCCTTGCTCCTCAGTAATTTCCAACGTCCCACGACACATCGCAAAATTTCCCCAGAGAATTTTGTCCGTTCGTTTCTTCCCTATTCAAATCCATGAAACGACGAGCCATTCTTTCACAAAAATCGTCACCTGGCGCGCAACCCTGCGGCATTCCTTGAAATCTTAAAGGCACAAGTTTCTCACTTGTTCTTCGACAAACTCGAAGACCTATCCTTCCTGATATTTTCTCCCAGCTTTCGAGTTCCTTCCGGAAACTCCTTGCCCACACTCCTTGCGACAAATATTCAAACACGGTTAAGTGTTGAAGTCTTTGATCCTACGCACTCCTGCAACAGAAATCCTTCAATCCCTTTGCTCATATTCACAATTATGAGACTTCATGTAGCCTGCACACGCCTTGCACGGCTCCGGTGCCAAATCTGCACTACTGGAACTTAGAACAAAAGTTACCTCTACTTGAACCCTTCTGTTAATGCACTCCTTGCGGACGATTCGACTACACTCCTTGCAGGAATTCTCTGGTTCAAGATAGAGAAACAATTGAAACTAACTCCTTGTTCTCACCGACTTCAATCCAACCATTGAAATCACATGCACAACATATAAAATCAAATGTATGACAAGAAGGAAACATTCATGAGCATAATATCATCAATACACAGAGAACAACACAACCATGGAATTGAATCAAATATTTTCTATTAATTCAATATCTGTACATGAGTGTTCTTCCTACACTTCTCTACATGCTCTTCTCTTAAGAATGCTTCCATGATAATACAATGTACAAAGGAGGGTGTCTATATCCCGTTTGCCTCTCGAGCTCTAAAGCTATCAACTCTAGAATTAATTTTCCTATCTACTTTACATTAATTCTATTAAATGCCTCATCTACCTAAGGACGTGAACTATTCGCTCAAGGTCCATTTACAATATACAAGTGCGTTGTCTCTTAAATGAATCATTTAAGATCGCGCAACAATATCAAGGCATTTTTAAAACTTGGTGTTGGCGCTGTCCAGCCGTCTTTCGCTCCACGCTGGCTCGCTTGATGAGCTGTCGATGCTCCTGCATCATACTCCCTCGCTTGAAAACTGTCATGGGCTCCTGTCCATGAGCTCCTGCACAGTGTGTCCATGCTTCTGTATCACTACTTTAGGTTCCCAGCTGGCATCCTCCACTGGGTGATTATTCCATTTGACCAGATACTTGAAATACTGCTTTCGCCTGGTCTTCTTACCTACTCGCTTGTCAAGTATACATTCCATCTGCGACTTTTATGAAATCGGCATCTGCTTCTGCCACTGGACCCCTGGTTGTTCATCAGCTCCTGTTTCCTCAACCTTATATGGATATAAGTCTAAGATGTTGATATCCCGATGCCATCCGACAACTCAATCTCATAAGCATTCTCCCCGAGTTTTCTCAAGACTCTGCAAGGTCCGATTTTCTTCATCTTCAATTTGTTGTATGTTCCCCTCGGGAACCTTTCTTTCCTCAGATGCGCCAGAACTAGATCGCCAAATTCAAATTGAAGTTGTCTCCGATGCTGATCCGCTCTGCGCTTGTACTCCCGGTTCGAGTCTTGCAATCGTTGCTTCACCTGACTGTGAAGTTCCTTCATCGCCTCAGCGAATTCTTCTGCACTAGCACTGCTAGTCGCCATCTGTTATGAATCCTGCAATTCAGAAACTCCTCTCGGCTGCATCCCATATACAACCTGAAATGGACTTTTTCCTGTACTCCGATTCACCGAATCATTGTATGCAAACTATGTCTGTGGCAATACGCTATCCCAACTGCTGTGGTGCTCCGTCACTAAGCTCCTCAACAAATCTCCCAGACTTTGGTTGAATACTTCCATTTGTCCATCCGTCTGAGGATGATAAGCAAAACTAAACGCCAAGTTAGTTCCTAGCTTCTTCCATAGCGTCCTCCAAAAATTCCCTATGAATTTCGTATCGCTGTCTGAAATGATGCTTTTCGGCAATCCATGAAGTCTCACGATCTCTTTGAAAAACAAGTTTGCGATGTGCGTCGCATCGCTGGTCTTCTGGCATGGTATGAAATGTGCCATCTTTGAAAACCTGTCCATGACCACAAAGATGGAATCAACTCCTCTTTGCATCCTCGACAAACCTAATACAAAATCCATGCTTATCGCCTCCCACGGCCTCTCCGGTATGGGAAATGGCTAATAAAAACCTGCATTCTTCTCTCTTCCTTTTGAATGCTGACAAATCCGACATCTGTCAAAAAATCGTTTGACATCTGCACACATCCCCGACCAAAAATATGAGTCGCTCAGCTTCGCAAATGTCTTGTCATGGAAAAAATGTCCGGCCAATCTTTCGTTGTGCTTCTCCTTCAACATGTTCTCCCTCATGGAGCAATTTGGAATGCATAGTTGATTTCCTCTGAACAACAATCCTTCCTAGATCATGTAATCTATCCAAGGACTTCGATCTCTGAGAACTGGATTCTCAGCTGCTTCATACGCCTCTCCAAAATCTGCATCTCCTGCGTACATGTCCCTGAGATTTTCAAAACCTAAGGTCTTGACTCAAAACTCCTGCAGCAACAAACATTTCCTGCTCAAAGCATCAGCCACTTTGTTAGTAGTACCCGAAATATGCTTGATTACAAATGTGAAATTCTGCATATACTCTACCCATTTAACATGTTTTTGATTCAACTTCTCCTGTTGAGTCACAAACTGTAATACATGATTATCGCTGTATAAAACAAATTCTTTTGGGACCAAGTAATGCCTCCACTTCTTCAATGCCTGTATGATAGCATAAAATTCCTTATTATACGTGGATTATTTCAGCTTCGCGTCATCCATCTTCTCGCTATAGTATGCAACTAGTTTGTCATCTTGACTTAAGACCGGTCCTATGGCATACCCACTGGCATCACATTTCACTTGAAATGTTTTCTGAAAAACTGGCAACACCAATACTGGTTGCTCTGTGATCTTCTGCTTCAACAGATTGAAGCTCTTCTCTGCCTCTGTTGTCCAATGAAAAAATTTATGTCTCTTTTTGAAAGTATCCATCATCGCTTCCCTAATTCCACTGAAATTCCTGATGAACTTTCTGTAGAAACTAGCCAAACCATGAAAACTTCTCACGTCGAAAATATTTCTCGGTGATGGCCAATTCTTGATCACTTCAACCTTTTCTGGGTCCATTCTCAACTCATTAGCCGAAATAACAAAACCCAAGTAAATGATTTGTGTCTGCATAAATGAGGACTTCTTCATATTGATCAACAACTTCTCCTGCTGTAACTTTCTCATCACAATGGCCAAATGCTTCAGATGTTCAGCCTCTAATTTACTGAAAATCAGTATGTCGTCCAAATAAACAATGACGAACTTTCCAATGAATTCCCTCAGGACTTCATTCACCAGCCTCATAAAAGTACTTGGCGCATTTTTCAAGCCAAACGACATGACCAACCATTCATACAAACCCTCGTTTGTCTTGAACGTTGTTTTCCACTCATCGCCTTCTCTCATGCGAATTTGATGATATCCTCTTTTCAAGTCTATCTTTGAAAAATAATTTGCCCCACTCAGGCAATCCATCAGATCATCCATTCTCGGTAGTGGAAATTTGTACCTAATGGTTATTTTGTTGATTGCTCTTGAATCGATGTACATCCTCCAGCCTCCATCTTTCTTCGGACTAAGAACTGTTGGAACAACACATGGACTCAAGCTTTCCCTGACCAATCCTTTGTCCATCAAATCTTGGACCTGCCTCTTGACCTCTTCATTTTCTTGCGGCGTCAACCTGTACGCAGCTTTATTTGGCAAACTTGCTCTTGGTATGAGGTCTATGTGATGACTCACACTTCTCACTGGTGGCAACAAATGGGGTAATTCGTCCACTATAATGTCAGCGAACTCTTCCAGCAGTTCCTGAACTTCATCTGGTAGATCGTCCACTCTTGTGCTAGTCAGAACAATCCTCGGTTTTCTGACCACAAAGAATTGTGGATCTTATTTCTTCTCCATTTCTGAAAGAAGTTCCTTCCCACTCATGAGAAGTATTGTGTTGTTTACTTCCGGTTTTACCTCATTATCCTTTATCGAAAGCAACGTATGGGTTCTCCCATTCTTCTCCAGAGTATATGTGTTCATCCTCCCGTCATGAATCACATTTCTTTCATATTGCCATGGTCTACCCAGCAATAGATGACATATGTCCATGGGAATAACATCACACAGAACCTTATAATTATACCCACCTATCTTGAACTCAACTAAGCATTGTTTGGTGACACTTACCTGATGTCCCTTCTGTAGCCATGAAACTTTATATGGACTCGGGTGATCATTTGTTTCCAATTCTAGTTTCTCCACCATCTCGGTTGAAACAAGATTGTCGGTGCTTCCATTGTCCACAATAACCTTGCATTTCTTGTGCTTGGTCTTGCAAGTTGTCCTGAATAGTCTGGTCCTTTGCACTGAATTCTCCACCTCTTTCTCAGGTGTCAAAAGGACTTTATGCATCCCAAGCGATCTTCCACTTTCTACGTCTTCTGACTCAACATCACGCCTCTGTGCTTCTGCGATGTGAGCTTCCCCTGCATCTTTCTTTTTCTCTGGACATTCGTATGACTTGTGCCCATTCTTCCCACATGTAAAACATGTGATTACTCCACCTCTTCCTCTACCTCGCCCTCTAGTATGAGGAAGAGCATTTGCATCAGCATAATCCCCTCGCTGATCATTTTGTTGTCCTCTCTGTTCAACATATGACTGCCTCTGATGTGAGGTTCCACCTCTCTCAACCTTACCCTAAGGTTTCTTCCATTCCTCCTTGGGCTTTTGGTATTTGTCCTGGGCAACTGCGTTTCCTCTTGGCTGGCTTCTGCCTCGCCCTCGTTGTCCTTGCTTTCGGCTCAGCTTCTCTTTGGCTTTCAAAGCCAATTGGTAAGCATCTTCCACCGTTCAGATGGTTAGCATGCTTGGTTCATCTTGAATGTCGTATCTTAGACCATTCAAGTATCTTGCAACCTTCTCATCATTGCTCTCCCGATGACCTGCTCTGATGTTCAGTCGATAGAACTCTTCAGTACATTCCTTGACTGTCATCAGCTTCTGTCTCAGGTTCTGCATTCACCTGAACAGTGAAATTTGATAATCCCTTGGGATGAACTTTGCCTTCATCTTTGCGATCATTCGATCCCAACTCTTTATCTTTTGCTTGCCCTTGTAGCGTCTGTCAGCTTGTATCTCATCCCACCACAATGCTGCATGTCCTTTCAAGCACGTAACTACGTGCTTGACTTTCTTATCTTCTTCGACATCTTCATAATCAAAGTATGTGTCAAGAGCTCAGATCCAGTCCAATAGCTCTTCTGCATCTAGATTCCCCTCATAAACTAGAATGTCCATCTTTGCCTTCGCCCCCATCCTGACAATGGCTTTGATCAACTGCTCGGTTGATGCATCTTCTGATGTGACCTCTTCTTCATGTCCAACTTCTTCTTAAACCTCGGAATCTCTAAGATCCCCAACACCAACTCCACGTCTTTGTGCTTTCTCCATATCCTCAAGCCTTTCTCATAGATCTCTCATCTGCTGCTCCATTTCTGGATTTCCTGCCGACCTACCTCTTCTTCGCACCTCCCTATCTTCGGGACCTTGCGAATGTCTTTCTCTTCTGGGTGGCATGGCGAATTATTCTTCATTGCTGTAGAAAGCAAAGAATTCCCCACTCTGATACCACTTGTTTCCGAGTGCACTCCTCGGAGCAGGTTCGCCTCCTCCAGGACCTTCTTTCCTCTCTCGACCCGAAGAACGTAAATGTTCTTCTATTCCCTTAACGGAATGCCTACCCACTGTTCTTCGGCTTGGCTTCCCCTTTGTTCACTTGTTGGGAAAATCATAACTCACAGCTTCGCGAGCTCACAGTTTATCTCTGGACGTTCAAATCCCCGAGACCCGATGCGCCGTTGACACTGTATTCTTCTTCCCTTATCGAAACTTTTCTCTATCGCGCCTCGCCACCCGCGACTCTAAACCATTTGATTTCAAATCTCCGATACGCGATACGCCGAGATGCTGAAACTGCGGTCTCGCTCCCTCGCAACTTCTCCACTCGCGAGGTCAATTACTTCCTCCCTCGACTCCCTATGCCTGAGACGTCGAACCTTCGATAATTTATGCCACCTGTCTTCCACTATGACTTGTGGCCCACACTGCTTACTTGGCAGTCGGAATGTCGCACCTCGCACTCTCGCGACTTCCGTTGCATAAAGTTGGAGTCTTACCTTACGAACTCCCGATATGTCGATCCACGAGTAGAGCCTACGATCCTCGTGATACCGATCAACGGCTCCTGCCCTTTCGAGCTTCAAACCTTTCCACACTTACGCTGTAGCTTTCCTTGCTCCTCAGTAATTTCCAATGTCCCACGGCACGTTGCGAAATTTCCCCAGAGAATTTCATCTGTCCGTTTCTTCCCTATTCAAATCCACGAAACGACGAGTCGTTCTTTCACAGAACTCGTCACCTGGCGTGCAACCCTGCGGCGTTCCTTGAAATCTTAAAGGCACAAGTTTCTCACTTGTTCTTCGACAAAGTCGAAGACCTATCCTTCCTGATCTTTTCTCCCAACTTTAGAGTTCCTTTCAGAAACTCCTTTCCCACACTCCTTGTGGAAAATCTTCAAACACGGTTAAGTGTTGAAGTCTTCGATCCTGCGCACTCCTGCAGCAGAAATCCTTCAATCCCTTTGCTCATAATCACAATTCTGAGACTTCGTCTAGCCTACGCATGCCTTGCATGGCTCCGGTGCCAAATCTGCACTCCTGGAACTTAGAACAAAAGTTACCTTTACTTGAACACTTTTGTCAACGCACTCCTTGCGGACGATTCGACTACACTCCTTGCAGGAATTCTCTGGTTCAAGATAGAGAAACAATTGAAACTAACTCCTTGTTCTCACCGACTTCAATCCAACCATTGAAATCACATGCACAACATATAAAAGAAAATGTATGACAAGAAGCAAACATTCATGAGCATAATATCATCAATACACAGAGAACAACACAACCATGGAATTGAATCAAAGCTTTTCTATTAATTCAATATCTGTACATGAGTGTTCTTCCAACACTTCTCTACATGCTCTTATCTTCAGAATGCTTCTGTGATAATACAATGTAGAAAGGAGGGTGTCTATATCCCGTTTCCCTCTCGAGCTCTAAAACTATCAAATCTAGAATTAATTTTCCTATCTACTTTACATTAATTCTATTAAATTCCTCATCTACCTAAGGACGTGAACTATCCACTCAAGGTCCATTTACAATATACAAGTGCGCCATCTCTTAAATGAATCATTTAAGATCGCGCAACAATATCAAGGCATTTTTAAAACTTGGTGCTGGCACTGTCCAACCGTCTTTCGCTCCACGCTGGCTCGCTTGATGAGCTGTCAATGCTCCTGCATCACATGATAAGAAAGATTTAAAACAATTTCCCTAATAAAATGTCACCCAGCCTAGGAAAATAAAGTCTAGGTCTAAGTGATACTTGTGACAATTTTGTTTTATATATTTATATATATATATAATTAATAATAATAATGATAATCATCATTAATCATGTGTCAAGAAGGGGGTAAGTAATTCAATTAATTTATAAAAATCTTTTCGACGATAAAATTTAAAAAGGGGGAAAAGAGGAAATAATTGTTTTATCACATATGCTAATCAAAACATTATTAATTAAAAAGGAAGAGGGGAAAAATATAGTTTTCTACACCTGCCAATTTGAGTTTTAAATGAAAAGGGAAAGAGGGAAATTTAAAAGAATTAGGAAACTAAGAAAAAATAGGAAACATAAAAAGAAAGGGGAAACACAAGGAGAAAGAAGAAAGACTAACTTAGTAAGGTATGTAGCATTTAAGAACTTTCTAAATTAAACTCAACTAGTAAATTTGTAAGGGGGCAAGTCATTAAAATGTTTAAGGGAATATGGGGACACCTAGGAGCAATTCTAGGAATGCTTTTAGGTGGGTGACGGAAATAGGAGAAATTAATTAATTAATTAAATTAATTTATGGTGTAATGAAGGGGATGGGTGACACTTGTATGGGGAGGATTTTTATGAATTAATTTATTGAAAAATAAATTAAATGGAATTTTGGAAAAGTAAATGACTTAGAAACTCTATATAAAGGAGGGAGGAGAAGGATGATGCATCTCTTCTATGATGCATAACATTACCCCGTAGAATTTTAGACTTGACTGACTTAGCTTATGGTATTTGGGATACCTAGCTCAGTGATGAGTGGTAGCTTGGCCTTGCGAGGAGAGCTAGGAGCTAGTTGTTCTCTGTTTTAGTGTGCATGGCCCCCTTGCAGCTCAGGGGGCTAAGGCGGAAGAAGAGTACCCCTAGCGTTAGCTGGGAGGTACCAGTGAAGTCTCATCGCTTGGCACGCAGGAGATGCACGGAGCACGTAGGATAACGACTCAGAGAGAATGACTTGGGCTATGGTAATCTTTCTTCAAAATGCATGGTAGATTCTTATTATACCTCACACTTTAAATTATGTATTTTAATTGGGTAAAGAATGTTGACATAGCATTTTAACTGATAACTTAATTTCCCATAGCCTTAAGCTCATTGTTAATTGATTCCCTTAGCTTTCGATCCTTGATGTTGTGACTGTCCAATTGGTTATATTGATTTGTGATGAGTTTTCACTTTTACTTCTCCCTCGTCCCTAGATCATTAGTCCATGCCTGAGCAGTTGGCCAGGAGTCAGATCAACAGTCATCACTTCGGTGTTAATAGACCTATAGATCCTAACACCCTTCTTTTCTGTGTGTGAATGATGAGCGAAGGATGTGTTTCTTAGTCATGTACCCCTTGTCGATAGTTCCTGATTGATGGATTTCCTTGCTCCTTTTGCGAGTGTGTACTTCTGCAATTGTTATCGTTACTTCCGCAATCCTCTTATTACCCTCTACATTTGATGAAAGGATCCTTGGATTTTAATGAAATAATATCTATGATTTTAAATGAATTTCGTTGACAATTTTAATGTTTTTCCAAGGAAATTCCTTTGTGAGTTTTATACATCTGGTCTGCCTTTACTATGCAAATTTCAACTTACATTTGCACACCTGTGGTCAGCGATTTTACCTCTGCACTTTAATTTGACTCGATTGATAGTTTTTAAGGTATTTTGACTGTGTTTTAATTATTTTTCTCTGCGTTTCTGAGTTTTATTTTTGCTTGCATATACACTGTGTAATGGGTAGCGCTTTGTGGTGTCAATAGTGGTGGTTCTACTGTGTGATTGGGGGTGTAGCTACTGTGCTTATACCTGTGTTTTATTTTAACCATCTGACAACGAGATCTCCCCTTGAGTGCCTGAATCTTTTGCCCTTGAACAACCATGAAATTTTATTGGACTACCTTCATAAATTTTTACTGTGTATCGGAAAAGGGCGGGGTGTAGTTGGTGTGAATAGGACTGCATTTCTAGGTGTTTGGTCACGCCCTTTTTTTTGTGCTTGGGGTTGGTAGAAACTACTTAGAATTACTAATGATTTTACCCTTCTGTAGACTACCATTAAATAAGAGACAGTTGTTTTCCTTCACAGCATTAAACAACAATTTATTTTGGTTAACAATGATTTTGGGATTGGTTCCTCGGCTATGATTTAATGACACTACAGTGACAATGATTCTCTAGATAGTATGCACTGACTCTATTTTTATTTCTTTAAATAATAGTTATTATATTTGCTAGATGATAGCCATAGATTTCCCATGACTGTGGTGTAACAGTATTACCCTCTTTTACTGACAACGAATGAGCATTATTGGGCCACGATTCCACCTGTAACCTATGATTGTGTTTTATATATTTGTTGACTGCATCCTACCCGCCAACATTCATGTGACCACCTACGTTTTTACTAGTGTAAAACATGGTGATCTACCGTGAGTTATTTATCAATGTTGTGTAATATCTCATAGTTGTGTTTTGGCATTTGTTAGTCCTTATTATTCCATATCTCTATACAATTGCGTTTTGTATATATATAGTTGTGTAAATAATATATACATTTGTGTGTAGGTAATATTTATATATATTACTTATTTATTCATTGTTGTGTAAATAATATATAGTTGCGTTTTGTACACATTGATTATTACAAATCGATTTCTTATTACTATTGGTTATACATTGATTTATTTATATGGATGATAACACCTCAAATTAAATTAATCGACAGATTGTTATTACTCATCATTCTTATTTGTGTATTGGACAATTGGTTAAATCTTCATTACGATTAATAATGCTGACAACGTTCGGGAATTAATGTTGTGAATAATGCCATATTTATAGCAAGTTACATTACTATGGTTATGTTCATGTATATTGGTAAATTGCTCAATTAGATGGTATTTAATTTGTAATGTAGACTTGTATCTAATTTACAGTTTGGGTTTGTAATTAATTTGCAATTTAGACTTGTTGAATTTAATGTTAATTTAGAATTGTAAATTGTGGACTAATTGAAATTTGGCTTACTATTTGGATTGGTAATCGACGTTAAATTAGATTGATGGTATTGACTAATTTAGATGTGATTAATAGTTGGGTTGTTGACGAAGTCGTGTATTGTCTTGCGTTCTTCCTTTGTTGTTGTCTTCTTGCATCTCGTTCACCTGTTTCTTGGAGTATGGGTGTGGTCTTCTTATCGGTATTTGGTTCCTAGCGGGTCAGATTTATCTAGAGTCCTTGATCCAGATATGATGTGTCTAGCCAAGATTATAATCGTGCCTATTTCCTGGGGATGGTATGATTCCTAACGAGGGGATCATTGTTTGGCCTATTGGATATAGGCGATTGATAACTTGGCTCAGGTTTGTACTTCTCATTGTGAGTTTATTAATCTGGTAAGTTCGTTGTCGGCGCTTGGGTTGCAATGCCTTCTTCCGTTTGGTTGCACACCACCGAGGTTCTAGTTAATTGGACGTCGAGGGCATCGTGTCAGGATTGTGGTGTTGTCCCTTAGCTAGTAGGTGTGGTCATGTAGTGTCAGGTGGGTAGTCATTCTCGTTGTTGTTCTACACACCTTCTCCTAGTTGCTCTTATGCCAATGCACAGAGTCATAGAGGTCTATTGTCTGTTTGGCGGGTGTGGTGCTCGTCATCGAGTGTGTTTTCTAGCTATAATCGTTGTTGTCATCCTATCAAAAAGAAAAAGAAAAAATTGCATCTTCTACTTCACTTGTAGTCGTAACGACTGGGGTTGTTACAAGTTCAGTCAAACTTTGGACATATCATGGTCTAAGATGGATCAAATCCTTTG
>JZKD02S2089057.1:1846062-1857593 GCA_000966675.3 Picea glauca | reverse complement strand
AAATCACAGCCATTTATTTTGTGTGACTACTAAGAATATTCCAGCCATATTTAATCCTGTCCATAGAAAACTTATTAAGCACTAAACCCCTATTAAATCTGCCCATTGTCAATAGGTGCACGCCTTTCGGCCTAATTAGACTATATTCATATTATCACCTGATTTATCATTTATTTTTCAGATGGATTAACTTTTTTTTTTCAAATCCAAATCTTTTTAGACCTAACAATTTCAGAAAAAATCTTTTGAGTTCCAAATTTTTTTTAAAATGAAAAACATAAGTAAAGGTTTGCACCTCAAGGGATTTGATCACTCTCCCCACATGTTACATCCATAAAAAACATTGAAATGTTTGAAATTACACATCTAGTTCATATTTATCATACCATTAAAATGTTTTAACCAAGATCAATCTTAACTCTTGATTTACAATGCATCTAGAAAGATCAAATACATAGAGGTGTAAACCTTTCCTTAGGGTTTGCACTCTAAAAAATGCTTTCACTTCTAGGGATTCCATGTCTCAACTCCATGTTTTCCATGGAAGGACTTACCCATCTCCCTCATATGAGCAATACACATTTAAAATGTTTTAACCAAGATCCATTCTATCTCTAGATCTATCATGGGCCAAGAGGGATCAAATCCCTTGAGGTCCAAACATGTCCCCATGTTTTTCACTCTAAAAAATGTTTGATCTCCAAGGAGGAAACACATATTCTTAACCATTAGGTCCATATGTCAACTTTATGTTGAGCATGCAAAGAATTAGTTATCTCCCTCATACACTGTAAAACAGGTTTCAACATATGATTACATGATAGATCCAGATTTATGATTGATCTAAATGGCTTCTTTATATATATATCCCACGTGCAAATATGGATCTACACTGTACTCCATGTTGAGCATGGAATTACACATTTTTCTCATTAACAACACACTATTGTAATGTTTTAACCCTAAGAAAATTTTTACTTTCAATTTTTTCATGGACATTGAACTGTTCTTTTTAATATCACTTGACAACTCCATATTAAATTTAAGGAATTACACATCTACCTCATGTGGAGATGTAGAAAAAACAATTTACAGAATTTTATTTTCAATTACTTTATATCTCTATATATAAAATTGATATAAAATTATTTTACATAAGTGAATATTAAATTTTTTTAGTTATTAATATTTTTTTAATGTAACCAACATAGTGTAAATCAGTTCCTACCAAGTCAGAGGATGGTGAGACACCGAGTATGCCTCCCAATTATTAGTCTTATTGAGGCGCTAGACGCTAAGCAAGGGCAAGGTGCTATATTCGATTCGGTGCAAGGGTTGCAGAACAAGTTGTTGTTTACTCAGTAGCAATGTTTTTGACGGGTGACCCCGCATCAAAGGTAGCAAAGAATCAATTGACAAATGCAGTATAAATGGAAGGATATATATATATATATATATATATATATATATAAACATCATCCACTGCAATGAATGTGTTTTATAGTTTATTTAATCTGAAATGTTAGAATGTATATCAAATCTGCCAAATGCACTATCACTACTTCTTAAATTGTTTTCGTGCCTTGGCAATGGCTCTGAGATTCGCATAGAAGAAGAAGAAGTTGGGCGCGTGGCGATAGACTACAACAATTCCCTAAAACGAATAATTCAGTCTGTACAATATAAACCGCTCAGAAGTAAAGAGTGCAGGTTAAGATGCTTGTAATAAATGAAGCCCGATAGCATTTAGGGTGTATTCCTGTAACATTTCCATGTACTCTTCGAGAGATTTGAGGGGAATCGTTTCCAACTTCCCAGGTATTCTACAAAATAAATACAATGCAACAGCGACAGATGTTCAGAAGCACCACACCCAGTCGTGCATGATAAGTTAGCCTTACTCCCGTTTTAGGCCTTCTACATTCGAAGGTCACAATATATAATACTATTGTCACCTTCCTGTTTTTGCAATGGCCTTCGTCATTTATTACATCAAATCCAAAGATCTTTTATTACACAAAATCCAAATACCTGGAAAAGCAACATTGGTAATCGTAAAAAAAGGAAGTAATAACAAAGGGACTCGTAAAAACAGGAATATCCAACAACCAGCTTAGACACAACCGAGGATACCGTAAGATCATTCAGTATTGCGTTTGTTTCAACGGGCAACTGTCTCTACAACTCCAAAGTCAGTTTGATTTTACTCATCTTTGTCACGCATGGTTATGGTATACTAGCTTTCTATTTTAAGGAGCATGATATCGAGTATTTAAGGGAACATAAGATTCACGTAAGGACAAATTTTATTTGTCAACCTTTGAACTAGCACAGTCACATAATTGTGGCTGATCAAAGCCTAAAGGTTGATAAGATGAAAAGAATCTTTAAAAGAATATATTAAATTTCATTATTGATTAACAAATAAACGGTTGGGCTTCATTCATCTGGTGTTAATATTTTAATTTCTGTTAATCACTTAGGTGGCAATCAGTTAGCTGTCAAAGTAATTTTTAAATTTAAATATGATTAGGTAAATGTAAAAAAGTAAACACATAAACGGATGTTTTTATATTAGCTAGGAAGTTAATGATTGAAATCACAGCCATTTATTTTGTGTGACTACTAAGAATATTCCAGCCATATTTAATACTGTCCATAGAAACCTTATTAAACACTAAACCCCTATTAAATCTGCTCATTGTCAATAGGTATAAGCTTAATTAATTTTTAAGGAGATAAATTTTTTCTTGGATTTATTCTTTATAAATACCTTTTAGATGAGGCTGAAAATATTTTCATTCAATACAAAACATTCAAAATGTGTATTTTATTAATTATCATTTTATTTTGAAAAAAATTAATTAAAAAAAATGTTTCTAATCAATTTTATAATAATTTAGGTTTTTTTCTTTATAATATATTAAAAATAAACATGATATTTATAAATTAAAATTTTAAATAAGCATGAAAATAAATAAACGTAGTTTTACCAAAAAAAAAATGATCAAAGTAAAATTATCCATAATGATCAATAAACCGTTTTTTTTTTCAATTAGCAGCATGTTGGTGAATAGAGAATGGATTCTAATTTTGATGTGAAAGAACATGAAATTAAGAAAAAATGAAATCTACTTCAAAATTAAATTTATTGGTCAATTTTTACTACAAGAAATTAGAAAAAATATAGGTTTGTAAATGATAGTTTATACAACATGTAACTTAAAATAAATACACCTTATGCTGTGATTGTAAATGTGGAAAACACAATGACATAGATCATAAATATAAAAATGACACAGATCATAAATATATAGATTTTAAGTGGTTCACCCAAACATTGGGCTAAGCCTACCAGGCTAAGTCCACCAAGCAGAGGTATCGACTATCTCATTATTCAAATCATGGAGATTACAACAGCTTAATCACTCTCTCCTTACCTCTACAAGCTTCATGGATTTATAACAATATTTACACAGTTACAGGAATTGCTGGCAATAAATGTTTCATTCCATTTTAGCAAATTTGTTTCAACAAATTAACAATATACAAGAGATTTATGACATATTCCGATAAATAGTTGAATTACAATATCCTATTCGAGTTCATGCAACAGCCACCGGATCTTCCTGTTCATTGTCACATATTCAACAATCTCCACCTTGACAACAATTAACCTAAAACCGTGATCCTTCCTTTTGTTCATCACCTTTTCTACAAGCCAAGAAAAGCCAAGCACCATCGTAGCTTCTCTAACAATACCGGTTTTGTGAACATGTGTGCGCAGTTTTCTTTTGTTTGCACTTTCTTAAGAGAGGCTCCATGTTCATCGATGACCTGTCTTACAAAATGGTACTTGATAGGTATATGTTTTGTTTTACTGTCGTAGGATGAATTCTTAGCCAAGTTAATAGCAGTTTGAATATCACAAAGTAACTTTACTTTGTCCTGCATCCTTCCAAACTCACCAAACAAACCATTCAACCAAACTGCATCTTTGGAAGCATGTGAAGCAGCTATGTATTCTTCTTATGTAGTGGATAAAGAAACAATGTTCTGTGTTGACATCCAACTAATAGCTCCACCTGCAAGAGTAAAGGAATACCCTGAAGTCAACCTTCTCTTGTCCAAATCACCTGCAAAATCAGAATCAACATATCCACAGACTAACTCACGACCATTGTTATAGGTGATATAGTAATCACTTCTGCCCCTAAGATATTGAAGCACCCATTTCATTGCTTCCCAGTTCTCTTTACCTAGATTTTCCATAAACCCACTAACAACCCCAACTACATGTGAATTTTTTGGCCTTGTACTAACCATCGCATACATTAGACTTCCTACTACATTAACATATGGTATTCGAGACATATATTCCTTTTCTTCTTTTGTACTAGGACATAAACTTCAAGAAAGCTTAAAATGGGAACCCAAAGGGATTGATATTGGTTTCACATCGTTCATACCAAACCTCAAAAGTATCTTCTCAACATACTTCTGTTGTGACAACCAAAGCTTACCATTCCTCTTGTCTCTGAATATCTCCATTCCAAAAATCTCCATTGTTGCTCCTAGATCTTTCATATCGAACGTCCTAGCCATATGAGCCTTTAACTTGTTGATATCAGTTATGTTTTTTCTTGCTAAAAGCATATCATCAACATACAATAATAGGATATTGAATATGCCATTATTCGATTTCTTAAAGTAGACACAATGATCATACTCACTCCTTGTATAATTCTGGCTCACCATGATAGAGTCAAATTTATTGTGCAATTGTCTGGGCAACTACCTCAGACCATACATTGATCTCTTGAGCCTGCAAAAAAATTTCTTGCTGTGATTATGAACGAACCCTTCAAGTTGTTCCATGTAAATTTCCTCATCCAAATCTCCATGTAAGAAAGCATTCTTAACATCTAGTTGCTCAACTCCAAATCAAGCAATGCAACTAATGCTAACACAATTCAAATTTAAACAATCTTTACAACTGGTGAAAAAATATCATGAAAGTCAATACCTTATTTTTGAGAATATCCTTTCGCAACCAACCTTTCTTTGTACCTTTCCACCTTGTCATCAACACCCTTCTTCAGCTTGTAGACCCACTTGCAACCTACAGTTTTCCTATCTCTTGGAAGTTCTACCAGGTCCCATGTTGCATTCCTCTCTAATGTCTTAATTTCATCCATCATTGCTTCTTTCCATTTATCACTGTTAGAACCCTTCACAGCTTCACGATAGCACAAAGGTTCATTATCATTAGTACTCAAAGCAACTGACGAAACAAAATCATCATACCTTCTTGGAGGATTTCTGACCCACATAGACCTCCATAGGGAAGTTTGTGGCTCATCCACATTCAATTCATTGTTATCATCAACCATGTCTTCCTCTACATAATACTCTTCATGAACATCTTCATAAACTTGTTCATGTTCACTTTCATTTGTATTTGAACCAGTTCATGTTCACTTTCATTTGTATTTGAATCTGTTGATACTTAAGTACTTATTCATGTTTCATTTGAACATCTACATCTCATTGAATGAGAGATGATTCATCAGATATTACATTTCTATTAATGGTGATCTTGTGGGTAGTAGGATCCCCCAACTTGTACCCCTTAATACCATCACCATATCCAAAAAGATAAGCCGTTTTTATTTTGGATATAATTTAGAATGTTGATGTTTCAGAATTAGAGCATAAGATTCACAACCAAAAACTTTAAGACTAGAATAATTACAAGGGTGACCTGTCCATACCCCTTCAGGAATTTTTCATTCTATTATTGTTGATGGTGATCAATTCACTAGATAACAAGTTGTAGTTATTTCTTCTGCCCATAGTTCCTGCTGCAAATTGGCATTACTGAGCATACTCCTTGCTTCTCTAGAAGAGTCTTGTTCATGCATTCAACAACTCCATTTTGCTGAGGAGTATAGGCAATGGTTTTATGCCTATCAATCCCAAACTCCTTGCAATAGTTCTCAAATTCTATTGATGTAAATTCACCACCATTATTAGTTCTGAAATATTTAATGGATCTACGAGTTGTATTTTCCACTAAAGCTCTAAACTGTTTGAAAAATGTAAATACATCAGCCTTACTTTTCAGCATATAGACCCAAACCTTTCTACATAAATCATGTATAAAAGTTACAAAATATGATGATCCTCCATATGAAATAGCAAGGGATGGTCCCCAAACATCAAAATGGATATAATCCAGGATTCCTACACTAGTGTGTCTTCCGGTTTTAAATCTCTAGTTATTATGTTTTTCATATATATAGTGCTTGTAGAAATATAACTTTAAATACTTTAGACTAGGAGGTAACTGGCGATCATATAATACCTTCAATCCTTGTTTGCTCATATGGCCCAACCGTTGATGCCACAATTGAACAGAATCACTGTCTTTCTCAGATACTATTGTCGCATGATCTGACTGAGTTCTTCCTTCTAATAGAAACAGGTTACCAACCTTCTTCGCTTTCATAACCAGTAGAATTCCTTTGTAGACCTTCATAACTCCAGATTGAACAATACTCTTATATCCTCCAGTATCTAGGACTCCCAAAGAAATTAGGTTATTTCTAAGCTCAGGTACATGTCTTACATCAGTTAATATTTTAACAGTTTCATCAAACATCTTAATTCGAATGCTACCAATTCCCACAACTTTAAACGAGATATCATTTCCCATGTAAACTATTCCATCATCTATAGACTGATAACTAATAAACTAATGTCTATGAAGACACATGTGGTTTGAAGCACCAAAATCTAATAACCACTATTGATCATGGCGTGAACCAATACTAATCGATAAAACTTCATCATTCATACCTGAACCTATTTCTGAACCTGTTTTGGTTGCATTTGCTTCCTTTGTCTCTTTTGGAGGGTCTTCTTTGGAGGCTTGTTGTCGCTTCCAACAGTCCTTCTTCAGGTGTCCATATTTTCCACAAAAACAACACTTAAGCTTGGTATTTCTTCCCTTCAACTTTGACCAAGAGAAATCCCTCTAACCGTGTCCTATTTCTTTAGGTTTTCCTATGACTATCATCGCCTCAGATGTCGAGATTTCTAGATTGGATTTCTTCCTTGTTTCCTCAGATAGTAAAGATCCAACAATGTCATCAAACTCAATACTTTCTATTGAAATGAAACTAATAGAGGTAACAAAGTGATCCAATGACGTGGGAAAATAATACAGTAATGTAATTGCCTTATCTTTAGATTTGAATTTCATTCCCATGCTAGTCAACTGAACTAAGAGAGTATTAAAAATATTTAAATCATGATCTATCTTTGTACCTTCCTTCATGCACAAACTGTACAATTTTCTTTATAGGAATTTCTTGTTCGTCAAGGATTTCGTCATGTATAGGCTTTCCAGATTCATCCACAAACTGATTGTTGTCTTCTCCGAGACAATATTGAACAGAACATCATTGGGCAAACACAGGCATATGACACTCAGTACTCTTGCATCTTTCTCATCCCAGTCATCATTTGTTATGGTCGCGGGTTGCTTTGCTTTTCCCAAAAGCGCCTTCACCACACCTTGTTGCACGAGCAAATCGTGCATCTTAACATTCTAAATCTTGAAATTATTCTTTCCATTAAACTTGTCAATTTCAAAATTAGCACTCTACACCTTTTCCATTAAAGGAAACATTCCAAAAAAACAAAACTCCTTATAATAACCAAGACCCGTTGAAAAAAAAAATGTGTGGAAAAATGATGGTAAAAAAATCCAAAAGGTTTAGTATAAAAGTTTAAACAAAACCTTTTAAAACATCCATCTTTTGTTTTATGCATACAATTTAATATTGAGTCAACCTTTTACCTTTTCTAAATTCCTCCACCCTTACAATATTTAATATCATAAAATTGTAAAAAAAAATCATAGAAGAACATACGACAATCTCCTTTATACCTTAACCTTAATACCTCAATTTTCTTGATTAAATGTTTAAGCACTAATTAATATGTCATACCACATTTTAATATTGGCATTTCCTTTACACATACAGCCCAACGCTGAAATAATTACCACATTTTAATATTAGCGCTCCCTTCCCACATACAACCCACCGCTGAAATAATTTTCAGAAAATTTCACAAGGCCACTATTAATCAGTGCTCCTACACTCCTTGACACCCATCATTGATCAGTGTTCCTACACTCCTTGACGCCCAATGCTAAATTGAAAACTGGCGTTCCTTCCAGTCCTTGTTTTATGTGCAGAGATTCAACTCGTCTTCCACAGTTTCGACACTGCGGATGGCCTCATGGATCTCCAACGCTTTCTATGATACCACTAGCTGTAACTTGAAAAGCGGAAAAAACAATCACACAGATCATAAACACATAGATTTTTACGTCGTTCACCCAAACGTTGGGTTGGGTTCACGAAGCAGAGGCATATGTTGTCTTAATATTCAAATCATGGATATTACAACAACTTACTCACTCTCTCCTTGACTCTACAGGCTTCATGTATTTATAGAAATATTTACATAGTTACATGAACTGCTAGCAATAAATGTTGCATTCTATCTTAGCAATTTTTTTTCAACAAATTAACAATATACGAGAAATTTATGACATATTCCAATAAACAGTTGAACTACCGTATCCTATTCGGGTTCATGCAACAACCACCAGATCTTGTGTCCTATTCGTTGTCACATATTCAACACCCTATCTTATCCTTCTCATGGAAGCTTGTCCTTTTTCCCTTAAGAGCATCACTATGGCTTGGTACTTCGTGTACAGGAATAAGATAAACAACATGGAAGACAAGAAACTTCCTAAGATTTCTTCAAACTCTATTTAAAACCACTTGTGGCTCAAGTGGGTATGTCATAAAGATGAGAATTCTTGTCTAAATCATTAGAGAATGGAGGAATATGTCACTCTACATAACAATAATAATATTAAAAATATTATTACATCTAAATTTAGGAATAAATTGTGGTGGTATAGAGAATTATAATATAAGAGAAAATTAGGAGGTAATCAACCATAATATAGAGGGTGAAAAACAATTAGGAATATTTATCTTAAATTTTGTCTAGTATAGAAGTAAACCCACATTAGATCACCATTTCAAAAAAATTGTTATATTACCAACCTTCTTAACCTTTTAACTCATCAAAATTATAGTGATTTAGTAATGTGTCTCCTAAACATTTTTTAGCATAGAAATAAAATTCCAAAAAAACCAAGTAATTCCTTACCATTTCTTAAATTTGAATCAAACCAAAATTAATCTCATTTTTAAATAAAACCAAATAATTTCTTACCATTTATTATTGTCCGGATAAACCAGCATTAGTCTCAGTGGACGCTAATAGCCCTCATTATCATCATCATTAATATATAAAACATTTTCATTTATTAATATATATTATATATATATTTTTAAATTATTTTGATTATGCAATCTATATATAAATCTATATACATAAATGTAAATTTGACTCGCTTTGAAATTTTCTGATATAAAATAACCTATGAATGGATATGGCATTGGTGAGTGATAAAATTTCCTTAAAAATCTAAAGTAAAGAAAAAATGTATCCAAAACATTAGCTTTGGTAATGAGATGATTTAGAAGATCACATTCACACTAAAGACATTACACAAGAATAAACAATCTAAATGAACTATATTATGCTGATGAGCTTTGTTGTTGACCCGTTATTATTAGGATCCATAAAAGTATATCCTTTCAAAAGTTGTCATGGCCATGACACAACTATATTAGGGGTGAATTTTTGTGTTTATGGTGTGGTGTAGAAATATTAGGGGGTTTGTATGAATAAAATGGAATATATATATTGGAGATGATTAAAGTTAAATTATTTAATAATTTTTAAAAGACTCATTATGATATCGATGTCTTGATTAATGTGCCCACAAGGTGTTTAGACTAGTTAGCAATGTAGTGCACTTTTAAGGTTTTCTATTATGCAAGGTTGTTGGCTCAAAATTTGAGTTATCTTGTGTTCAAATAATGGGGTAGAATGGGTATGCATAGATGTTATAGTGGTAGTGGCTTGAATTGATCCTATGTTACATGAGTAAGTATCATCTCTAATGGTTGATTATATATATGTTTGAAGAATTAATCATGATATGTTATACTTATCATTGTTCATAACAAACATTTTTCTTTGCAATAGAATTTGATTTCTACTGTAACACTTTCTATGATTTTGGAAATAGCTATTTTAAAAATTCACCACCTTCCAAAATTCATGGTTTTATATATAAGATTATGTATGTATGAAAGAGTAGTCAATAAATTATATTGAGAAAAATAATGTGTCGGTGGAAAATATTTGTTTAATTGGATTTACTATATACTATGTTTCTTATTAACCTCAATACTCCATGATTATAAAATCTAAATAAAAACTTGAAGATATATGAATACATTACTCTTAACACAACATCCCATATTTTTTATATGATCCCTTTAGAGAAATTGACTACCTAGATTATAAAATATTTGTGATATAGTTATAGGTTGAAGAAGTTCAAAGAGAAAGTTTATATATACACAAACCATTCACGTAGATCCATGTGGCAAGACATAGAATTTAAACAATTTTGTGAGGTTTTTTTTTTCATAAGGGAGAATTTTGTCATTGATTGATTTTGTAAAATTTTATACATTTTCTGAAGAAAAGGAGAAATAAAGATAGATAAAGTGAATATTATTATTTTGAATAAGTATTTATACTTGTCCATATTATATTTAGACATGCAAAACGAGAAATAAAGATAGATAAAGTGAATATTATTATTTTGAATAAGTATTTATACTTGTCCATGTTATATTTAGACATGCAAAACTTAATATCGATGATTAGAAAAATAACTGGAATAACATTCATATAATTAAGGAGAATCATTTCTATATTAATGATTTTTGACACATGATACACATTTAATGTAGCATTGTTTTGATGTAATTTATAAATGATTTAATTTACTTATCGTTGGATTGAATCAACATTAGGAATGGTGAGATGGTTTTGATATTCAATTTAAATCATACCAATAAGTCTATTGGTGTGTTCCCTTCACAACCAAATACAAATTCATCATATTTGGTATTTATTCTAGACTATACATGGAAAGGGAAATCACCATGGTGGTTGGGCATGTATAACTAAGTTATACAGGGCTTACAAGGTTTTTCATAATTCACTCTATTGAACTAGATTTACATTTGATGAAGTTTTTTTTATTATTGAATCCATGAAAATAATAATATATCAATCAATGTAAAATGATGCATATTTTGTTTGCAAACTTAATCCATTTTAAATTTACATGTGTTTAGAATTTTTTTTTGAATATTGATGTTGTAATTTATTATGACAAAGGATTTTACTAATGTCGTTGAAATTAATAGAAAGAATCAATAGTTTTTTTTCAAATTTAAATACATGATATATAATCCACCAAGGTGTATCAAAAAATATTTGACGAT